>WNHD01006932.1:9073-21317 GCA_011057455.1 Ganaspis sp. Gsp50 | reverse complement strand
TTTAAAGTAGTTTTAAGTATTTTGAAATATTTCGAACTTTTTAAACAATTTTTTTAAATATTTTGAAGTATTTGAAGTATTCTGAAGAATTTTAAAGCAGTTTTAAGTATTTTGGAATATTTTAATGACATTTCAAGTATTTTTAAACACTTTGAAGTAGTCTGAAGTAGTTTCAAGTAGTTTTTAATATTTTAAAATATTTTGATTTTTTTCGGTAAAAAAATATATTATTAATTTTGGTAAAACTTAATAAAAATCATAAAGTAAAGAAATTGAGTAAAGAAAATAACTTTCCATATTATAAGTGAAAATTCTATGAGAATTCCGGGTTTTTCATATGTTTTCCAGAGTTGTAGAAACCCTGTAAAAATTTATAGATAAGCTGTCTCAGAATTTATATTTTTAATATAAATTTAATACTAAAATGTTTCTATAAATTGAATATAAAATGTATTCCGTTAATTTGTAAAATAAAATTTATTCCGTTACTTTGTAAAATAAATAAATAGAATTCAAATATTTTAATGTAAACTTCGAATATAAATTGAATATTAATTAATTTATTTATTTATAATTTTAATTGTAATTTTGTTAATGTCGATCAAATTTTAAAATATAAATTTAACACTTTTATTTACATCTTTTTCAGAGATCACTAATTTCCAATTTCCTTGGTTTGCCGAATGAGAATATTTTCTATGAAAATTTGAAGCGGAAGTTGGCCGAGAGAGTTAACTCGGAAGAAAGAGTTAAGGCAATTGAAGATTTGGGTCTTTTGGAAGAAAATTTGGTCATTAAGTTAAACACACCTCTTGATACCCTCTCGCATTATTTGTCAAAGAAGCTGAAATTTGAACAAAATGAACGTGATTTGGTAATTTTGAGGCACGATATTGGCGTTCGATGGCCAGATGGTAAACGCGAACTTCGAGGTGTTAATATGGTCATATATGGAGATCCTAAAGGCCATTCGGCTATGGCTCGGACCGTCGGTTTCCCAGCTGCTATAGCTGTTAAAATGATTTTAGATGGTAAATATTTTCCAAATTTATTAAGCCAGATTTATTTCAAATTAAATTTTTCTAATTTCAAAGACGTAACACACAATCAGTTCTTAAAATGCAAAAATCAATTTATTATAATTTATTTATAATTGATTTATCAATCAAAATAATTTGGTATTATTTCACTCATGTTTTGTTTGTTACTTCAGTTATTATTATTTCTTTTGTTTAGTTCATTATCGAAAAATATAACTAATTTAGAAAATACGAATCTTAAATTAAAAACATTATACAAAAAAGCATATTATATGGAAATAAAACGTCTGTTATTTTTTGTTAAATTTTTGTAATATTTTTGGCTAAAGATATTAATTATTATTAAAATTAGATTATAAATATATAATTATAAAATAAATTATAAATTATAAAGATATTAATTAATGCTAAAGACACTTAAAATTAAATTCTTGAATATTTTACGTGAATTTAGTTTCATTTGTTAAAAAACTTCTTGGATAAAGATAGTTTTAGGAGTGTTACACTTTTTCTGAATGTTGGAAAAATTCCAAACATCCTTTCAACTAAATTCGCCTTTTTTGGATTTTTTGGGTCACTTAGTTAAAATGTAAAATTTTAATCACATTGAGTTTTGAGAAATTAAAATATTTTTGTATTTATTAGGTGAAATTCAACAGAGAGGAAACGTTCTTCCATTTACTCAAGACATTTATCGTCCTTTGCTGAGCCGACTAAGAGCCGAAGGTCTCGAATCTTTCGAAACTTCAAAATGGCTGTAAAATAAATAAGATTCATCCAGATTCATTGTATATACAGTTATCTTTTTTTTTTATTACGTCTGTAACAGAAGTGTCTAATAAAGTAGAAATAGCAAATGACAAAAATTGCAAATGAAATTAAAATCGTAAATGACAGAATTTGCAAATGAAAAATCGCAAATGACAGAAATTGCAAATGAAAAATCGCAAATGACAGAAATTGCAAACAAAAAATCACAAATGACAGAAATTTCGAATGAAAAATCGCAAATGAAAAAGAAATAAAAAATTATATAGAATTAAGTGGTTATGGTGAATTAGAAGACGAATGTACATGATTCAAAATCGGATGTTGTTAAATTTATTGATATATCGCCACTGGTTTCGTGGAAAACTGCCAACAATACAATAATCAGATCACTCATTGTTCCAGATAATCGACGAGTATACGATTAACGAATTTTAACATTCTTATTATTTTAACAGAGCAATCGTAATAAAATTTTTATGATTTTAATTCAACCTGAAAATCGTGATTATACCTACTATTTACGGAAGGAAACGTTCACAAAAGCTCGAGAGTGTCATATCTAAATACACAACTTACGTTCAAATGGTGTTATTTTGAGCAGATGGCGAGCAGTGATATTACAGAAACACGTCTATGACGTTGATTTTATTTAATAGCGACGTACCGGCTAGGATATTAATAATTTCACTTCTTTATTAACAAAGTTATTGACACTATTATACAGCAAAATCAGCGATTAAGACAAGTCCTTGCGAGTCTACAAAATTTTATAAAATTCCAATCAAATTTTACAATTTCCGGAACTAGTTATTTTCTCTGTCAAGATACTCTCAGTCGCTGATTCGATGTAATTTCTTTTCTTCTAGCAATTCAAAATGATACATTTATAAAGTCGGCAGTACATACATAAATTAAATACAATCGACTAACAACAACCTTTCGCAGAAGGTTTCAAAACTTTTCCTATATTGATAACTTTTTACAATTTTTAAATTTAACGTACGCTCACAAATAATTATAACTATACAATCAAAACTTTGTAGTAAAAAATTAAAATCGATATTTTAGATAGTGCAAACTTATTTATTGCAAATAAATAATAAATAAACTTTGTTTATTTTAATAAATAAACTTTGTTTATTTTAATAAATAAACTTTGTTTATTTTAATAAATAAACATTATTTATTTGCAATAAATAAGTTTGCACTATCTAAAATATCGATTCACAAATAAATAATCATTAATCATGAATTTACAAACTACGAATTAAAATAAACAGTAAGGTTATTACCACCGAGTGATAAATTCAAATATTTTAAAATAAACAAAATTTCAATTGATATTTACACTCAGTAATTAAAAACTTATTGTGTTGAACTTCAACTAGAAAATTAAAAATAACACAGCAATTTTTCCGAGTTAACGAGATTTTAGACGAACATATGAATCCCGCAGCAGAAAACGGTAAATTGATGAAAAATAAGGAAATGAACACGAAAAGGGAATTACGAAATGAATTTTCAGGCATATTTTTGCTTTCTCTGCGAAAACGATTTTGATATTTTAATTTCTTTAATTCTAAATTTTCGCGACTTTTTTATGATGAAGATTTTAATCTCAACTGCCTAACATTAAAGAATTGACTAAAGTTTTCACTTGATCGACTATATCAATATATTGAGTCAAAGTTGTTTGCATTTCTCAAATTTCTACGATCGTACATACACTATCTAATTTTCGACAAATTCTAATTTTGAGACATATCACCGCACTTAATACAATATTTACTATAACTATATGTTTAACTACTCTCGTGACTTTTGTGGGATTGAGTCAATTAGAACAAAAAAAAAAAAAAAATGAAAAATTATGTCAACTCGCACGCTAAAGGCTTTCGTGATATCAATTTTTATTAATTCACAGATTTTTTATAGTCGATTGACCCTAACTGCGAAAGATAACTAGAATAAACACTTGAAATTTAACTTTTAATAAATTAATTTTTATCACGTAAAATAACGAAATAGACGCACTTCAAGTGGTTTTTGATTTTTGAGACTGCAGTGATTTTTGCTCGAAATTACGCGTAACTTCTGAATTAATTTAATTAATGAATTTGAAATAAATTGAAATAGATTTTTAAAATTTTAACAAGTGTTCGAACAATTTTACTTTTCTAAGAAAATTCTGTAAATCAATTCAATCAAAAGAATACAAAAAAATGAAAAAGAAAAAGAAACAATGCTTCCTTATGAGGAAGCAAAAATGAAGAGAAAATATTTTAAAGAAGATTTTAAGAAACTTTTTCATTCTGGATAGTCAGCTTGATTATGTGCGAAAAGAAGAGCCGAAAAGTTTTGTCTTTGTAAAAGTTTACATCCTTGGGAATAAAAGAACAAAAAACATCAACTTTTGCAATGTGAGAGGTTTTTTTAGACGTTAGAAAAAGAAACAGCTCAACTTTAAAATTTACAAAGTAATCTCAGAGGTAGACTAACATTTTCAGACTCGAAGAACTTTGTTTCATTGAAAGGATTTAATATTAAATTTCAATTTTCAGCCTTTTTGCAACAACCCTTACTTTCAGCCAACCACTTTCAGTTTTGGTAATCATTGTGAAAAGTAACATACCAGTTAATAATAATGAATAATAATAATAAAAGAAAATCAGTTAAATAATTGTAAACTCAATTTTTGAAACAGAAACTGGACGAAAAGTTTATTTAAGAGATTATTGACAAATGAATAAAAAGTGTAATTATTAAATTACACTTTTTTCTCACTTTTTCTTTTTTAAAGAAAATATTAAAAATTAAAAAGAAATTGTAGCAATTTTCATTTGATTGTGTGACTTAAAGAGAATAATAAATTTTGTTCTGCGAATATACTTTTAGTATAGGATTTTTTTAGTATTTTTAGTGTAGTATTTTTTTTTGTATTTTTAGTGTAGTATTTTTTTAGTATTTGTAGTATGACATTTTTTTATTAGATACTTGTATAGTATTTTTCATATTTGTGGAGGTCGAGTAAAATAGTAAATAGTAAAGAAATAAATAAAAATAAAATAGCTGAAATAGTAAAGGGTAAAATAGAATAAAATAAGAATAGAATAGAATAAAAATAGAATAAAATAAAAATAAATACTAAATTGAAAAATTTGTTCTTTAAATAACATTGTCGAGTATGATAATCTAGAAAATTTTGATTATTATTGAAGAATGGAACAATTTTTGTTTGATGACAAATAATTATTAGATAATCATTAAAATAAAAAATAGAAGATTTTACAAAAGCAACTGATTTGGATGTTTTAGATTTAAAAAGTATAGATGTTGCCATGGAAACGCTTGTAAAGTAACTTAGTAATTCTTCGAGTCCGCTCTATTAAAGCAACCAAGTGACCTCAAAATTATTATTTCATATTCATTGCGAAGTATATACACGCAAAGTATAAACACACGTGATCCGATATATCAAATGCACTACATTTTCCTGGTTCTGGTATGTAATTCTCTTTATGTGCCTCGTATCGAGTATCAAATGCATATGCATTTAAAACTGGAATCTCGTAGTCAAACAGGTGCTCCAAATAAATGAAATTGACAATAATTTTTTAAAACTATAAAAGTGATATTTCCATCAGAAGAAAATTAATATTTTTCAGCTTGCACGTTATTATAATTTCTACAATTATTTTAATTGTAGATTAAATTATTGTTTAATTATTTTTGCAATTATTATTTAATTATTTTTTCAATTATTATTTAATTATTATTTAATTATTTTTTCAATTATTATTTAATTATTTTTTCAATTATTTTTTCAAAAATTAGTTATTCTATTGGTAACTACTCATTTCCTGCAGATTACGAAATTTTTATTATATACATTATTTTCTATTGTAATCTATACTGTATGGAAGCCCGATATTAAACTCCATTTTTACTGATTCAAAGAATCGGATAAATTAAAATAATTATGAATTCAAATTAAAACGAAAAAAATTAAACATTTTTTTTAAAAAATTGAATAAAAAAAATTGTCATACAACCAAAAATTGTATTTTGTACCAGAAAAAAGGTTTTCTTTAATTTTCACACCTCTTCTAAGAACTTTTTAAGATTTTTGTAAATAATGAAATTTGCTTCTATCGGATGAATTTTGTTTTGATCGGATTAATAAAATTGATGCGAATTTTTAAACAACTTTTATTTATCCTAATAATAAGATATATCTTCAGTGGATATTATCCACTTTTATTTTTTGTATCAATGACAGTCTAGATATTTATTAATTTTAATTTATGTACAATTAAACACTAAATACGTATATCAAATGATATTTACTGTTTTCCAGCAGGGAAGTAGTCTCTAATTATTTAAAACACTAAAGATTTAATTACTAATTGAATTTAAGTACTAATTGATATTTTGCAAGATATTCAAAATTTCTTTAACATTAACGCCTTTTACTAAGCAAGCAAAAGTTCTTTAAATATTTTCACATCAAATTATTCATTTAAAAATTGTAAGTAAATTGTACGTAATGAAGTCAACTAATAGTCCTCTCGAAAGCTTTATTGTGCAAATTGCACGCATTTGCAGTTCAATAATGGAATTATTTCCGCAAATATGCAACGTTTACTGTCCATTAATCACCGCAGGTCTCGGAAGTAAAACCTATGTTTAGAAGCATTTTACCGAATATTTTCAATCCCGTCTCTCTAAAATGAAGAATGTCATTTCGAGGAAATTTAATTTTAATAAAATGTAGTTTAAACACGCATACGTGTATAAATTGTGTTATGAATTCTAACATATTTTTGATGTTCAAAAATAGACGAAAAAGTAATTTATGTTAATATTTACTTTTTATTAAATTTTATTAAATTAATTTTTTTAATCAAAAACCACTTGAAGTGTTAGAATAAAATTCTTATTTGCCATTAAAATTCCTTTTTTTGTTTTGATATTTTCATTTTTCAACTGGGTCATTCATTGGACGCACTTGATTTCACAGCCACCAGAAATAATTTTCTGTAAGCTTGTAATTTTATGAATTATTGCAATTTGTGAAATTTTCTTTATACCTATTTATGTACAAACCCACACTTTCCGTACGAATTTCATTTTAAAAATTTGATTCTTTTTTGTTTCAAAAACAATACATTTTCTTAATTCATAAAAATGAGCAAATACAAATTGTAATTAAATATTGAATGTAACAAATAAATACACAAAATAAATTCACATTAAATAAATTAACATTCAATAAATTAACATTCAATAAATTAACATTCAATAAATTAACATTAACATTAAATAAATTATAATGAATTACAATTAGGAAATAATTAATAAAATAAAGAATAAATGTTAAAAGTAAACGAAAATAATGTTACATGAAAATTGCTTTTAAATTAAATTGGTCATCTAAAAACTGCAATTTTGTCTCCATAATATGGAAAATGAAATATAATGATTCAGTGATTTTCTATTAATTATCGTAACGGTTGAGGGAGTGATATAATTAGATTTGGCACAAAATGCTGTTCGTACATTGCATGCAGCAATTTCCTGAACGTAAAAGATTCAATTTTTTAACGTTAATCGCACATTTTTAATTTCATTAAATTAGTTATTAACGCATTTTCGTTTCACTTTGTAAGTTAGCGTTTCAGTAAAAATAAAATAAACTAAAAATAAATATTTGGTGGAATAAATATCAAAATAAAAAATATTTGTTTCAAAAAATTAATAATACTTACTATTTTGATAAATAATTAATAAATAAATAAGCAAGATTACTTTAAACAAAATATTTCATTTAAAAGTAAATATTAAATAGTATTAAATAAAAAAATATTGCTTTAATATGTAATTTATTATTACTTTTAAATATTACTTTAAAATATTGTTAAAAAACAAATATTGTTTAAAAACAAATATTACTAAAAAACAAATATTGTTAAACAACAAATATCGTTTAAAAACAAATATTGTAAAAAAACAAATATTGTTTAAAAACAAATACTGCTTTCAAAAAAATTCTTTAAGGAATAAATATTAAATTAAATAAAAAACATATCTACAAATCATTAAATTAGACAATTACTATAATTAGACAATACTATAAATTTACATATACACATACCCATTTTCTAAATTTCGTTAATTGATTTTCCCACTCAGTTTATAACTTTTTAAAGATGAATATGATTAGTTTCATATTCATTCTTATGCCAGTGCCAGATTAAGTAGTTCACAATTTCCAAAATACAATAAGATATTAAGTGATTAATTACGCAGTTATAAAAAAATAAAATACGTCTTAAAATACGATTTTGATTGTATCAGTAAAGTGGTTTACCGAATGCAGCGAATAAATTTCGCATTAGGTACTGTCGGTTTTAGACAGATGATCGTTTGGTAATTGAAGAATTAACCACAGCATCATTTGTGGTTCTAAAGGATTCGTCTAATCGATTATCTGACCAAGACTCGACTAGAATGTACCACTTTAATTAATGCTTATAAACTATACGTTGGCGTGCTTTACTTTTTGTCCTTAATATTTTTGTAATCATCTTCCAGTTTAACCCCTTTAATAATTTCAACTTTTCTCAATTGATAAAATACTCAATTTAATGGAAAAAACATTTTTTAAAAAAAGTTTAATTAACTAAATTAGTAAAAATTATAGCTATAAGAACTTTTTTTATAACTAAAGGAATTTTTTTTATAACTAAAGGAATTTTTCTTTATAATAAAACAATTTTTTTTGCAATAAAACAATTTTTTTTATAACAAAACAATTTTTTTTTATAACAAAACAATTTTTTTTATAACAAAACAATTTTTTGTATAACTAAAGAATTTTTTCTCCTTGAATAAGAGTGTCAAGAATTTAAGCGAATATTGATTATGCTCTCTTAAAAATTATTTTGGATAATCATCGGTTTGTTAAATATATTAGTTAATTTACGTCTTAAAAAAAAAATTAATTTAAGTCTTAATTTACTAAATTTTCGAACCAAATTGATTTATTGAGGTTTTTTAAATTTATTTAAATTTCAAACACGGCTATAATCATTTATGTACGTCATTCATTATTGTAGAAAATGTTAAAATTAGATACAGCTTTTTAAATTTAGATTTTAACAGAAAGCAAGAAAACTTTCATTTATATTGTAAAAATAATTTCATTGAAAGTACGTTTTTTATAGCACTTTACGTTTTAGAAACTATTCAATGACATTAATAAAACAATGCTTTCCTATGAGGAAGCAAAATTAATTAATTTTCTATAAATTACGCGAGTAAAATTAATGTAATGTAATATTTTTCATTTTAATAAAATTATTTTCTTTTTTTTTGCAGGAAAAATGAATATCTGTTTTATTAAAATAATTTAATCGATCTATATGCTTTGTTCATTTTATGAAAATCGATTCTTACTTTTTTTGCAAATAACAATTGAATTATAAATTATTCACATTTTCCCAAAAATTTTATGATTTACAAAATTTGTTCAGTTTTCAATTTTTTAAACAATATATTAATTTGTTTATTTGTCAATTAATAATAATAATAAAAATTACTATTTCTTTTGGAAGTTATCAATAATTCACACAAAACTGAATAAATTTGTACTTTTTGAGACTTTTTGATACTACAAAAAAAATGACTTAAAATAATTTTCAAGAGCTCTTTTATTTCATAATCAATTAGTCTTAATTTTATTTTATCAAATCGGGTTGGAAATTTCAATTGCAAGTGTTATTGTTACTTTTAAGCAACTGACAAAAATTTGCTGTCACGTTGTGATTCTGAGCAATTATTATTTTTGTTTCATATAGAATAAACTTACATTAGTAACATAACAAAAATTTTAACATAAATTATAACAAAAATTATAACAAAAATTATAGTAAAAATTACAACAAAAATTATAACAAAAATTATAGTAAACATTATAACAAAAATTATAACAAAAGTTATGATAAAAATTGTAACAAAAATTATAATAAAAATTATAAGAAAAACAAAACAATAAAAAGAAAATAAAAAAACTGTATTCTTGTATTTTCAAATAAAATCAACAAAATAAAATAAAGAATAAAATAAAAATAGTTAAATTACTATGGTTAAAAAAATATAATCAATACTTTCTGTCCTTTTAAGTCTCGTACATAATTTTCATAAATATATGAGGTAGGTATTAAGCTTTGGCATTTCTCTGAACTTCACATCTTAATCCGACACTGGCTAAATCTGATTTATATTCCGACATTACGCGCATATATATAAACGTAATGTAAATTGTACTCGTCCGTTTACACTGTTTTCCCTCTAAACAAGTTATTTTTATTTTTTATTTGCAATTAGCAACAATACTGCTCCCGATTTTCGTTGCTTTTGTAGAAATTGCTCCAAAGATTGCCTTTGAGTTTTGCTTCAAGGATTGCAATCATTAGATTATTTTTCTTTTTGTTTCTTTTTACTCAAGATAAATAGTCTTTAAAGTTGATTGGCTGGAGAGAAAATTGAATCCTTATTCTGAAATCCGTCCTTTTGCACTTTTCCTTCACTTTGTATTTCTTCCAAAGAACATCTGCACAGGTATAATTGAAACTCGAAGTTTCCTTTTAAAGTTTCATTTTTAGGTTTATCATTTAAATCATTTGTTTCTTGTACTTTTTTCTCCTTTATGAATTTATAACCGTCGAGTTAAAAAATTACGACCCAATTAAGTCGCACGTACATAGAAAATGTACATAAATATTTTCTGATTCTGTACATTATTCAGCACTTCGGGAATGAGACCAGGAGCTTTGTCTTTCAATTGGAAAAATTATGTATGAGAAAAGTAGATCAAGATTAAAATGTGCATTCCAGTTAAAGTTTTAGAAATTTTTTGAGTCACTGTTTTCATCAAGGAAGGACAAATTCATTTCTTTTCATTTTTGAATAGTGAAAAGCTTGTAATTCAGTTTCCTATGAATCTTCATTACAAATTATATGCGAATAAAGCGCATTTTTTATCGATTCATTTTTTACTCAAAATTCTTTGAAAGTAGACAGCCATTTTTCAAATGTTTAGTGCTTTTTACAGTTTTTTTCAGTGTTCGAAAAACCGACAGGCTGAAGATTGTCAACAAGAGAATAAAAACAGTTTCACTGATTAATATCAAGAACGATTTTTTACTTTTTTCGTCCCAGAAAATATTTACATTTTCCCAGAAATTTATATTATTCCAGAAAATATTTATATTTCATAATATATGTTTATATTTAATAATATATATTTATTTAATAATATATAAATATTTTCTGGGATACAAAAATATTTTCTCGAAATTCATCAGTGTGTTTATTTTTTTCTTTAAAACAGAGTCGGATTTTTGAAAAGATTATAAATAAAATTTTCGAAAATGTGTACTTTTTCCGAAAGTCAACAACGTATTAGAATATGAAAATTTGTATAAATACTGATTCTTAACATTAAAGATTAATAGATTGATTCAAGTTCCTTTCACGAGGAATAAAGATTTTTGGAAACCGATTTCTCTCCCACATTTTATGTACAAAAGGCAGAAAGTTATTCTTATCGTTAAAATGTGAAAAGGAAAATATTACGTTCGATTGTTGAAATATTTTTAGCGGTGTCCATTTTTAGAATATAGGCGAGAGTTTGCCAGACGTTTTCAAGTAAATTAAAAGAAGCTATAAACTCAGTGTACACTTTAACGAAGCTCTTTCAATCGGCTAACTTGAAAAAAAATTTCTCGTATTGCCATTTCTGACTTTCACGATTTTTTTTCCTTTCGGTGCTTTTTCACGATTTGCATTCTCGCTAATTTCGAATTCGGCGAATCAAATATTCAAATTATTCTATTTTCATTCTGAGCTCAGTGTTTTTTGAAAGTGTTTCTTGTCCTTGGAAAAAGAAATTGCAAATAAAAATAAAGAGTTGTGTGAAAGAAATTTTACAATTCACGTGACACGTTAGCGGCGTTGTTTGAAATTCAACAAAACAAATCCTTTTCTGGCTGATTCCAGCAATGAGCAGTGAGTAAGAAGTAAATTTGTTGGTCTTGATTTGTCGTACAAATTGGAGACGAGGCAGCTGTCGTAATGTACGGCAGCAAAGTGTAGCAGGGCGGCGATGGTGAAGTTGAAGACGAGAAAGACCATGTCGATGAATCGTTTCCGCTGGTTGTAGAAATTGTTGAAGGAATTACCTCTTTTTTGGAGAGTGCGATTTTAGGCGGAGATCAAAGCTCGGAGTCGAACATCGTCAAGGACCGTGTGATCACATCATCCTTCAATAAATAAAAAACGAGATATAATTAATAAAATATTTATTATATTTATTTATTTTAAACATATGAACGGAATTATTATTCATTATCTGCAAATGAAAAAAGACA
>WNHD01006931.1:0-15951 GCA_011057455.1 Ganaspis sp. Gsp50 | reverse complement strand
TAATTTTCGGAAGAAGGTTTGAAACAATTGTCTAGTGGGATGTGAAGAGACGTTATTTTTGTAGAATTTGCAGGAAATGTCTCGGGTTCTTGTAGAGTGGGGTCTTTTTTCTTTTTTTCTTTTTTTAATGAATGTGAAGAGGGATATAATGTTGCAGTTTACAAAGATGATCTTAAAGGGACAGTGAGGCCATAATATGGTGAGTGTAAGATATCTCAAGTTGCAGGTCGTTCACTTGGCAAGGGGACGAGCAGTGCTCACAGTAAAAATAGATTGAGCGCACAGAGAGCTCGTGCTCTCACGCATGGCGCGACTTGTACCGCTTGCCCTATTCTCTTTTTCCTTCTTTTACACCTCCAATTCATTTCAAATTTTTCTCTCAAGAAATATTTCTCAAATTGATCTCTTTAACACGCAAACCTACTCTTTGTCTTAAAAACACCCATAAAGCTACAAGTTAAACTATAATGGACCTTCTTAATCTAGCATGAAACCTTTTTCTTGAAACTTCAATGAACCTGCTTTTTTGAATCTTGTTTCTTGAAGCGTAGTTTTAAAAATCTCACGCTAGACTCGAGAAGTTCTTTCAAAACTTTATAAAGCTGGCAAATAAAGAAACTTGAATAAACTCGAATTTTTAGAAAAAAGTTTTCTTTGTTTAAACTCAAAAGTCATGAATCTTGAATTCGGAAGGGAGTTAAATTAAAATTATCGTTAAATTTTGATATTTCTTTAAATTAAAGTTATCGTTAAATTCTGATATTTCTTTAAATTAAAGTTATCGTTAAATTATGATATTTCTTTAAATTAAAATTCCTTGGGAACACTTTGTAATCAATCGCAAATCCTCTTTAAAATTAGATTTTCTAATTACAGGGATTTTTTCTATGGATTCAAAATCTGAAGGCAGACGGAATTTTGAAATTGCTAATTTTGAAAGGACTTGAAGACTCTTTTTATCTGAATAATGAATATTGGCTCATTTAAATTTGAACCTCAAGGATAATTCTAAAGGAACTAATTATTGCGAAGAAGAAAAATGATTGAGTATTGACAAACAATGGGGCAGAGTTTTTAATGCTCGTAGTTTGGACACTAAGTGAGTTCATCTTCATAATTCATCCTCGGACTGAAATGTCTTTATAATGGCTGAAGCAGTGGTGCTCAAATGGAGAAAAAAGTGCTTGTAACACTTTCGAATGCTGTAGGCGGCATCGTAGTAATTCATGCAGACATTATTGGATAATTTTTAATCGTCCTACTATTGAAAGTAACCTGGTTAATCGTTCAGCCAATGAGGAGGTCTTGCAGAATCTTTCAACTGGCGGTGTTGCCACAATGAGTCTGATTTGCTTACTCGCTTCTTGAATCAAAAATAAATATGTGTATTTGCACGAGTAGTGGTGGTGATATTTTACAAACATTTATCAACGTTTAAATTGGAGTTCATACTGTAGTTGTCTGGCAAGTATCGCTTTTATCGCAAAGACCAACAAAGTGTCATCAGCCTTATATATTTTTGTCTTGCGATTGGTGTCACTGGAATATCAGATGATTCAGATACCAACTTAAATGAATATAAATCATGGAAAAACTACTTAGATGGCAGATTACCAACTGAAGACATTTTTTAGCCAAAGACAAATTAAATCTTGTAAAATTTATTTCTCTTGCTTAATAAAAATTCTGGCTCTAGTTTCTTTGTCATTGCGTTAAGAAAGAATTTACAAAAAGGAAACATTTTTCTCTAGCCCATTAAAACAAGTAGAGCTAGAGTAGAATTTGTAATTTGAATTAGAATTTGGAAGAAAGTTGATTAAAGGGGAATAATTAATAAAGCGATTGAAAAGGAAAGAGTGATTAATGATATCCTTAGAATCGGACTGAAGAACAGTTGGCAAAGAACAAATTGGCAAAAGTAGGAAAGTGTTTTGCTACGATTGCATTCGAGTTAATGGAGGCAGAAGTCTGCCAGGAAACAAAATTGCTGGTGCGGTTAACTGAAATTTTCTGCTTAAAGCATCTCGGTAATTTATGAACTGAGAACGTTTTCAGACAAATTTACAAATTTTAATAAATTTACAAAGTTTTCATTATTTCATCATTATTTCATCATTATTTCATCATTATTGCATTATTATTGCATTATTATTTTATTATTATTTCATTATTATTTCATTATTATTTCATTCTTGTTTCATTATTCTGTCTATTGATTTCATTTCTTAGAAGAGTTCCACACCCCTTAACAGTTCGCTATAAAAGCATACTTTCCTTCAGACAAATTAAACATTTCTTGCAAAACTTTGTATAAATAAAAGTTTTAAATAAAATTGGCATCGAAAATTGAAGTCTCTACTGATCTGTAATATTCCATATTGTTCTAAAGAGCCAATTCAAACATTGATTCATTATTTCAAGACAATTTTTTAAAATTCCAGATCGTCTTCTTCATTTCAAAAGTTGCTCATTACGCTGTCATTCTCGGCATTTTTACTTAATTTGAACTTAATGTACATTGTACATAAATGAACACATTAAAGAATTCTGAATAAATTATCAAAACTCAATAGTTTACAAATGCTGATACATTTATATAAACTAGTTTCGGTTTTTGTTTTTAGAACGATCATGGATAAACATTAAATATTAAATTTTTAAACTACTCTTTAAACTCTAAAACAGAATAGTAGATGAACTTTCACATGAAGAAAGCTGTATCAAAAAATGTATCGTTTCAATAAGTCATGCTTTAACTCTTGTCATTATGAACCATCACTTATTAATATAGCATTCATTTCCAAACAGTCGAATAATTCCCAAACGGTTGAGATTTAATATTATAAGTTACAAAAATTAGTATAAAAGTTTAACAACCAATATCGATTTTCAAACTAGATTTTTCCCTGTATACTTTTCCTGTATAATATTTCTATTATCTATTAATATTATCTATTTCTATTATATTTTTTTTATTACTTAAAAACCCTATTACTTCAAAAGTCTACACACGCACTTACTGAAATAGTAATTCAAGATTTGACTGTTGATTTTAAGATTTTATTTACATACTAATTACTAATTTAAAAAGAAAATACAAAAAAAGACGAAATTGTCTCAAATAAAACTGATATTTGGAGTTACAAACCTGTGTATAACACCAGTTTTCAGCGACAGGAGTATTTACTTCCGGTGGTGGAGGGCTAGGAACGCGGCTTACAGCCATGCTACTGCTGCTGTGCAAATTGGAGCTGACCCGCGACGTTTGAGGCGCACATTCGCTCACCGCAAGTCTGTAACAGAGAAAGCGAAAGATTATTGCAGACGACTGCTTTTCTACGGTCTTGGCAAGAAACGGCTTCAAACGAATTTCCACAATTTGCTCTTGGCTCTCGACTACACCAAACTTCAAAGGGCAACATTTTATCTCAAATTATTAAATATCAATTGCTGCTTTTCAATTATCTCTCAAGCTCTCAGATAAAAATATTGCATTTTTTATTATTCCCAGATCCACTTCAACTGCAAACGGATGCGAGTAAGCGGAAGTGGCGCAGTTCAAACATTTTCTTAAATTCAAAAGCATTTCAAATTAAACGTTTATTTTTAAAATTCGAGCATTTAAAAAAACAGAAAAGAAGCAAAAAACAGGATGAAAAAAGTAAAATCATTTTTGTACAGAAGAGTATATTTTATCAGACTGATTTTGTTATTTGCTGGGAAAGTAATTTAAATTACCGCAAGAGTTTTAATTTTTACTAGACACAAAAGTTAATTTTCCTTATTTATTTTTTTATCTTTTGACCTTTATTTCCTTGATATATATCTGAAATAAAGTACATTTAACTAAACGTTTATTCAATTAAATGTTTATTCAACTAAACGTTTATTAAAAAAAAATTTTTATTCAACCAAACGTTTATTCAACTAAACGTTTATTCAACTAAATGTTTATTCAACTAAACATTTATATAAAAAAATGTTTATTCAACTAAATGTTTATTCAACTAAACGTTTATTCAGTTTATTCAACTAAACGTTTATTCAACTAAATGTTTATTCAACTAAACGTTTATTCAACTAAAAGTTTATTCAACTAAACATTTATATAAAAAAATGTTTATTCAACTAAATGAAACGGAACGTTTATTAAACACAATTCTTAAAGTTTGAAATAATGTTCAGTCGTTCGATAACAGAAATATCATCTGTCCTAAATTTCTGAATAGATAATTATCTACAGTAGGCATTTCACAACATAGTCAATTATCTACATTTATTTCTTGTATTTTATTGGTTTTGAGAATTCTCACTTGGCAACCCTGAAAATTCCAATAGTGCCATTTAATAATTATTTTAAGCTGAAGGTTTCCGTGAACTCTTCGTGTGAGAAATTTACACTATTCTTGGGAAGGATAGTTCTAAAGATAAGAAGCATATATAAGTACAATAAGAAACTTGTGTGTATACAATTGGAACACGTCCTCCTTTTCCTTATAACTAGTCGTTCATATCTTTAGCAATTCGCGTCATTCTACATTCAGGAAGTTGTTGTCTTCATATTAAATAATACGACTTGCTCTCCTAAACTTCCTCAACTTCAACAAAATACATTCTTCACCAAGAAAGTAGAATTCTTGTCCAGAATACCTCATTTTCAAATTGTTCCATTAACACAATTTACATTCCATCAAAATCTGATTCTCAATATAAGTTTTCTTACATATAGTTTGCTTGAAAATATCAAATTGGCGCTAAAGCTACCAAATGAATAAGATTTAATAATCAATTTGATACTTTTGGAATCAATTTTAGACTTTCGGAATCAACTTGAGATGAAATCAATTTGAGACTTTTGGAAACAAACTTTTCGAATCAAATACTCTTTGGTACCAAGTTAATACATTCAAATGAACTGTGTAAATATTCCGGCCAATTTATTACACTAATTTGAATACACTTTCAAAAAAGAAGAAAATAATTTCAAGTCAATTTCGTGTGCACGTGACTTCTTTGAAGCTAATAGAATTACAAGTTTCTGATTACAGAAAGAAAAACTCGTGTCACTGATAATGAGGCAATTATATCAGGAATAACATTCAAGGTTGTAGCTTTTGTAATTTTGATAATGAATAACTCTGGGAATCGATTATCTTTTCTAAACTATAGAAAGAGTGGAGGTTAAACAAATTTGGAAATCTATAAATGTTGAGGCTAATCTGCGGTGAAATGTAACATTAAAGAGGGGACTAGAGTTCATGGACAGTCGATCGATGTCTGATATTGCAGAGGGACGCAAAAGAGGGATAACAAGTGAGTATTGGAAAGAATACGTGAGCGCATTGTAAAAGTCAGAGTGGAAGGGACTGTGAAGAATAAGAGGATGATAAGGAAGAAGATAAAGAAAAGGAACAAGATAAAGAAGACGAATACGAAGAAGAAGGAAAAGGGAGAAAGGTATGCAGGGCACGCGATGGTGCTCGTGCGCGCCAAGTACGGGGCGGAACTACTCGACTTCCGTCGAGTGCAATAGCCCCAGGTTCATCGGACCTGGCTACATTCAGCCGACCGAAACCGACTCTAGCCTAGCCTCTAGATCATCTATTACGTACTCTTGCAAAATTACATTAAATTCCCCATTTACGACAATTACCAATCGACTTTTCGTAACACTTTTTCCCATTCACTGTCAGACACTGTCAGAGAAAAGTTGCACTGAATTCTTGTATAGGTTACATTACTCCCTCGGGAGGCAAAATACAGAAACGGGCAAAAAGCTACTTCGATATGATGCAGGGTTGGGAAACTTGCAACTTACATTTTCAAGTCTGTTTCGTAAAAATTACGCGCTAATTAGAAATGTAGTTTGCAACATGGAGAAAAAAGTTAGTTGTTTTAGCTAATTTTTATCTATTCCAGCTAAATGGGTTTGCTATTATACACTGAGAAAAAAATGCTATTGAATCTATAGCATGTGCATTCGCATACGTTTAAACACATATTTGATCCATTTGATAGAATATTTGGTTGAGTTTATATAGCACCGCTTTTAAATCAAATGTTCGAGTCTTAATTTTAAAAGCAGTGCTAAGAATTAGCCAAAACAACTAACATGTTTTGCTCTAACAGCTAATTATTAGCTGTAGTAGCTGAAAGTTAGCTATCCATATAACATCAAACTCATTTTTCTTATCGAAAAAATGATAATATGACAATGATATGACAAGACTATATGATAATAATAAGACTTTTTAAATTTCCTAGATATGCATAGTAGAAAACTACATTTTTTCTAAGGGAGAATGAATGTGCATGATTTTGAGCAAACATTTTAAAACGATCAAGCAATGAAAAAATAAGAGGACGATAAATTTATATAATGTAAAAATGTAATGAGCATTATCCTAATGTGTAAATAAGCAGAAAATGATGCTAATTATTTTCAACTTGTTAATTAAAAAATGAATATTCCTAATTCCCGATTGATTTCGTTGCAGAAACTACTTTTCCGTACAAATCAAATTAGTTCTCTAATAGGCTTGATTTCACTGAACTTTGCAGTTTGGAAGTGAAAACAGGAGAAACTGAGGGAAAGGACGTTTTTTCATTATGGTTGACGCTGTGATGAAAGTGCACAAACGTCCCGTCTCTGCAATAAACTTCCCATCGGTTTTCCTTCTTTCACCAGAAATCAATAATACCACTTTAACTATCGTCATTTTTTACTAAATTACGATACTTCATTTTATAGTGCCACATTTTTGTTTAAAATATGAATTCCAAATCATTCCAAACTGTAATTCCAAATTCTAGTTCCAAATTCTAGTTCCAAGTTCTAGTTTCAAATTCTAGTTTCAAATTCTAGTTCCAAATTCTAGTTCCAAATTCTAATTTCAAATTCTAATTCCAAATTCTAATTAGATATCATTGTTTATCGAACGATGACAATTTTAAAAATGTTAAGGTTCCATACGAGAATTTGTGATTTTTCAATAAAACTTGCCCAGGAAATAAAATAGTCCGAGGTTTGGAATCTATGGACCTCATAGCGCATTTGTTGCACGCCCGCACACGTGCAATTGTGCAGGGTCAACGGATTTTTTTCCGGAAACTTTGCAGCGAACAAATGCCGAGGTCGCTGACTCAATTCCTCTACGAGTTGGAATTCATGGGAGCAAGTCTGGAGAGGATCGTTGCGCAATGCGTTACATTCAGAAAGGTGCGTTACGCTCGAGAAAGAATCATTAAAGTCCGCACTTTACACTCTTCTCGTAAAAATCTCATCTATTGCGAATTACAATTTTTATGAGAAAGTAAAGAGAATAAAAGAGTTTAGATTTCGCATAAATATTCCTTCACAAAGTATAATTCTCATCCAGTTAATATTTGCGTAAAGATTATACAGACAATTTGACGTAATTCTCTCACAGAGAAACACAATTTCCATAAAAGTGTTAATTTTCTTTATGCCAACATTTGCATATTCAAAGAAATTAAAATTGTAATTAACAGAAATTTTTGTTGCAAAATCTTAAGCAGTTCTATTTTTGTGATTCTATTTCTAGAAAAAATCTCTACAATTCTACAAAGAGATGGTACTGGATCCAGATTTTTCATAAAGAAACTAATTTTTTGAAGGAAAATTGCATATTGAGAGGAAGAATTTGAACATCTAAAACTTGGTTTAAAATGAAATCCTATCCTGTACTTTCATTAGTCATATCTTTAGTTAATTAATGATATTCATTTACATCATGCCTTTCTTATTGTTGAACTACTTTCACTTTTCTAAACAGTAGTCCACCTGTTCTGCATGAAACTCGGAAAGTGCATCTCACAATACTTCAAATTGGGGCGTTTTCTCTCAACTCAACAAGTTCTATATAGAAAGTAATTATTCAACTTTTTATCTATTCATATTCAAAGAAAATTAAGAAATCTGTGCTAGAATAGTAAAGATAATGATGCAAATATAAAGTAAAAAATACTTCACAAACGGAATAAAAAATTATTATTAAGGCAAAAATGATTGTTAAGGTAAAAAAATATAAAATTCAACAAATTGTTTACAGGAAAAAACTTAAAGGTAAAAATACGAAAAAAAAGATATATACAATCTTTTAAAAACTATTAAACTCTTTCATATTTTTCAAAGATATAAAAACATTAGTGTAAACTTTTCTTCATTAAGGCAACCTTACAAGGAAGAATTATATTCACAATTTTATCTTCACTAGACTATCCTAACGTAAAAAATGTTATAGACAAATTCTTTCCAAACAAAACATTTTACGATGATCAAATTATGAAAAAAAACAATTTTTGAAAACAATTTTTGAATAGGACTTCCTTATTTTCACCAATGAGTCGTTTCTGTGTTCTACTTTCCCTTGGTTGCTGGGACTTCTCTGTTAAGTTGGATCGATTCCATAGTTACTATATGTGTGCTGGATGCGCTTCAACCTTCATCCAAAGCAGACTAAAAAACAACTAAAAATGTCTAATCGGGTTTAAGATCTCCTGTCTTAATATATTCCCATTACTGCATTTGTAGATTCAATATTAATCAAAATTATCTCTTTTTAAATGTTTTCAAACTCTGGAAGCATTTAGAAAGAACCAAGGAAAACTCTTGAAAATTGCAATTTCTTTAATTCTTAAACTTCTTTATCTCATTTTAAAAAAGAATGTGAGGAACGTAACATCTTTAATTTTCAGTTAAGTTTAACGCTCGAACGTAAGTTTCTTTAACAGTTATCTGAACCACAATTTTTGACTTTTTAAACAGCTAATTAAGGATTTTTAATACTTTCTGATCCGTACAATTTACATATTGTAAGGTTTAAAAAATGTTACCAGTTTTATTACGTCACGAGCCACACACATATGTGACCTTGAAATACAATTTCCATTTGATGCTAAATTAGAGAAAATACCTTTCAATCAATGAATTTCTTTTCTGAATGTAATGTATTAATGTATAATATACATATATATATATACGGAGTATAAAAATAAATATATGAAAATACACACAAAATACTTTTATACAGAAGTACACGAAACTTTCTATATACATCTTGCAAAAAACTTTCCCCTTTTTTTGAAAAGTTGAGGAACTTTCGTGGGAAAAATTCACATGATAATCTTGTCCAAGTTTCAAACGACATTTTTGCTGCAATAAAAGTATTCCTATCAATTTTGTTTGTAATAACATTCCCATGCAAGATTCAGTGAAACTTTTTTGTTTCAGCTCCTACGTCTTTGAATCCTCTACTTATCAAATCCTGGAATTTTGTCTTTCCTTTTTATCTATTTTTTTCTTCCAGCATAAACATTTCCATTGATCTTTGTTTGGATTCCTTTTTTACACAAACACGATATTCAATTTCTTTCAATCGAGGCAATATCTGCCAAATCTAGAACAACTTCACTTGTCTATCAAGCTTTTGAAAATCACTTATGCCAAGATTGCAATGGACAATTTTTTTGAAAGAAAAGAACACTGGGAAATATCGAAAAATCCCGAGGATTGTCTGAGTTTGGCAAAGTGTTGGAGAAATTGGAGAATCCCCGAAGTAATCAAGCAAAGATAGCAATGTAATACCCTTCTTCTAGAATCCAGTCAATAATGCTCCGTCATTTTCCTGAAAGAGAAAAATGCTACCTGCCAGTAACTTTTATCTCGCCCCTGGGAAAGATTTTCGTAGCTCGCTTCACTTTAACTACTTTCGTTTATTAGTCGCAAGCTCCAACAGATCCCATTTACTAAACTCGACGTAAATTATTGCCAAAGAAAGTGCAAAAATTACTCTTTTCATGATTGCAGATTATAACAGCAAAAGCCGAGAACAAAACTGTGCATTCGAAATTACCGTAAAGACTCTAACTGTACTTTTATGATAGAAATAAGTGGACTCCCGTAGATGAAATGATTCAACAAGCATGAACAAAGTGGGAGTAAAAAATGTAGGCAGAGGAAGTTACGTAGGATTAGTTAATAATCATTATTCTGAATGCTGTTATAAATATCTTTCTTTCAAACCATTTTCTATAATTAGCATCAAATTGCTGTCCTTTGTCCGCACATCCACAAACTGACATTCTCAATACAAATCCTAATCATATAACATAATTTGATCTTTTTTCCACAATTTGATTTAAAAAAAGCCGCTGCCAAGTTGTACCTCAGTGTTTATTAAAGTGCTTAATTTTGTCGATTTTTCGGAAATTGTAAATATTTGGATGAAAATAGTGACTGAACATTTTGTTCAGCGATTGAAAATTTTGTTTAGATAGAATCAAGACAGAATTAAGATAGAATTGAGCTAGAATTAAGATAGAATTAAGATATAGAGATTGAAAATTCTGTTTGGAAGGGGATCGAAAATTCTTTTTGGACGAGGATTATTCTCATAGCCTTGTTCTTTGCTTGAGTGACGACGATGTCAACCAATGACGATTTGCGTCCTGTCCGAGAGTTGGTGTTCAGTGCTCACCGACCCTGACCGCTTGGTTACCTTAAAAAAAAATTTCTCGATGGAAGCAGAGCCATGCGAAGCTCTCAAGGAGAGACCCATTCACACGCCACTCGTTCCATTCATCCTGTGGCCTAGGCGCATATATGCATAAATATTTAGCCCTGTCTGAAAGACGAGCCAACTTCGCAGAAAACGTCCTTGCAAGCTTGCCTAAAAAAATTGCCTCTTTATTAAATCAACTAACAACCAACAAGCTCCCAAGGGTAACACCAATCATTTTTCAATTGAATTATTCTTCTCTACGCCATTATTTTCGAAAGGGAACAATTTAAATTCATCCTTCATAAATTATTTAGCAGCTCAATCTAAACGTGGGCTCAAAAACATATTATTCGTCTTTCAACAATTGTTCTTTCAGTTCTAAAACGTTCGTAGAATTTCCATCAATTTTATTCTTCTTTAGTGAATTCAGAATGTTGAGGCTTATGCTTTTTAAAATTAAGTAATGGGAAATAATGAGAAATAATTAGAAACTATGAGAAATAATGAGAAATTATAAGAAATTATGAGAAATAATGAGAAATAATGAGATATAATAAGAAATAATGATAAACAGTAAGAAAAATTGAAACAGTAAGAAAATATGAATAACAAAAAAGAAATGAATAATCGTCATCAAATTATTTTGTCATTGATTAATTACCATAATTTGTTTGAAACTTTGCAATTAATGTTGAAATATCCTTTCTTTTGACTAATGAGATTGAACCTTTTGGAGATGTTCTAAAAGTTTTACGTAAAAGATATTGCAAGATGGCTCAGTTATGAATTAAATGATAAACTAGTAAAACACTATCAGGCTAAGCATTAAAGCCTAAAGGTTCGGATCCAGTTTTCTTGAGACTTTCCCACTGATTTCATCATTCGAGATATTTGTTTTCATATCAAAAAACGCTTATCAATGAAAAGAGTGATCGTACATATTACAATCATTAAATGTTGGTTACAAACATAATCAAACTTTCGAAGAAACTACAATAAAATTGATTTTGCTTCTCTTCACAGTTTACTTAAAAGTATCAAATTGATATCAAAAATACCAAATTGATGAAGATTTTATGATCAATTTGATACTTTTTGTGATCAATTTGATGTTTTTGGGATCAATTTGATATTTTTGTGATCAATTTGATACTTTTTATAATAAATTTGAGACTTTTTATAATTAATTTTAGACACTTTGTGGTCAATTTGATACTTTTTTCTATCAAGTTGTATCTTTCAAGAAAACTGTGTTCCTACAATTAAAACACGTAAACATTAATCTCCAGGTTAATGGTTATTACTCTATAAAAGAGGTCACATGGTATGGTAAAAATCATTCGAGATATAATTTTCATAGTAATCGATCCATGTATCTTGTGTTGCTATATAAATAAAATACGTAATATGTAAATGCAAAGAAGCACAAACAAAATTTATTCAATTATATCTTCATGAAAAAGATCATGAAAAAGATCATGAAAAAGATGAAAAGGATGGAAAAGATGAAAATATAAAAAAGATAAAAAAGATAATTAAAAAGTTCATGAAAAACCTCTATCATGAAAAAGAAGTTATTCAAATTTAAAGTAATGCTTTCTTTCGCCCCCATAACTTTCAATTTTCAACAAGAAAAATAAAGGAAAAAATTCACTCAAAACGGGACTTTTTATTGCAAAAGACTTGCAGTTAGAGGCGGACCGAGTTTTGCAGTAAAGTCAGTAGAGAGGCGGAGACACGGAGTCAAGGCTAATGCCTGCGCGAGCGAGTGTGATAAGACAAAGGCTAACTCTCTTCAAGGGCGCCACGAGCCAGGTTTACTAAAGCACACGCCAATTTCCGTCTACTTGAACATCGTTGACACAATAGAAAAAGAAATTCTCTATATTGTATTTCAATCCGACTTGAATTCATTTTCTTCCATTTTAAATCCGCTTTCTTTCTAAACTTAACCCGATAAAATTACTGCGCACGGAGAAAAAAAACCAGCTAAAGCAACAAACGTGTATATCTTAATTTGCTATATAGATATTCTAATTAACTACTAGGTTTTTACTTATTTCGTACACAACAAGAAATTCATTTCCCCTTCAATAAACGAGTTATAAACAATTTGATATTTTTAAATATACTTCAAAATCCTACATTGTAATTGTAAAAAATACAATGGAATGACAAAATTTTAATCATCGTCGTGATACTTTTGAAGAAAAAAAAACTGTTTCCAGACTTATCTTTTCGTGTATCGTTTCTAATTATTTTTCATATTAACACAGAACAGTAATAAAATGATAAAAAAGTATTCACAGTACGAATGTGAAAAAAATTGAATTTTTTCGAAGATTTAGAACTTTAAGTCCTGCAAAAATACAATTTAATTAAAGAAAGAGAGAAATGGCTTTATAAAAACACTATGAGTTCATTGGCATTGAATGCCTAGAATCTATAGATTCTAAAACTATATGCTTCTGAAACAAGTTACATCATAAAGACACCAATCACTGGTCGTTATCTTTTACCCTTGAAAATGCTCGTTCGCTTAGTGACCTTTGTGGATTCTTAACAAATATTTAACGCGTTTTTCAAGCACTTTAATTCTGTATTAAACATCGCAAAGTGTTGAATATTGTTACGACAGTAACTTTGTTTTCAAGGACAGAAAAAGAATCATCAGTAAATTTTTAGTTGAACTTTGAACGAGTTTTTACGTCAGAAACTATTTTTCTACTCAAGATTGATTTATCCTCAATGATAAATGCCAGATGATTTATTTTAACAGTCCGTCTATTCCTCTAAAGACAAAATTGGTCAATCAAAAAGTTCAATCAACAATAAATGTTTAATTTACCGTCACCTGTTGTATGCTCAAGTCCAATAATTGAAAACTTAGCCTCATGACTTTGTAAGACTTCGTGTAACTAAACAGTTTAAATTTAGTTTATTGAAGGTCGATTGTACTGCTTCTAGTCGATATTAAAAGAGCCCGAAACCCTTGAAGACTGTGTCGATTGGTCAAGTTCAGAAAAATAATAAATAATTGCAAAAAAAGAAACATTCTTGCCACATAAAAAAACGCTCCATAATTCATCAATACATCCTAATGGCCAATAACAAGTAGTTTTTCTATCAACTTCAAGGCAAAGAATCGCATAAATAAGTTAGCGTCATTATTTAATTAATATCAATTAAACATTATCAACATTATAAATCAGTTTGCAATCAAATACAGTTCGAAACAAGCACAAACTTTTCTTATTGATTCTACAATTGTTTCAAAAATTTAGTACATACATAGTACTTTTATGCTAAAGTAATAAAATATTATATATATTACACTAAAGTATAAAGTACCCATTATTTTTTGTGTTGACAAGCATTTTTTTACATTTATAGATTATTTCTTTAATCGCAATCGAGATCGCAATATCATCATAATTGCAATGTATTTGTGAAATCCAATTCAAGCAACTATTCGATTTGAAACAAATAGCCACTCAGAAGTATATATAAAAGAAAATTGTGAAGAACATTTCGATTCACAACTGCTTGCTAATTACTTTTCTTTGATTTTAGGACATTGAAAAATTTCAACATATTTTTCTAGTGCCTATCTTTACCGGAAATGAGATTTTCGTCCCAGGAGACTGAGTGGATTCGAATGAAGGTGTTCCCATAGCATATTGATCGACCTACGTCTGCAGCAGTAGCGTACTTGGTTGTAAATCTTTCATGGAATTTCCAATACAAATTTCATACTTTCATATTTGTTTACTTCATCTTAAAACAGATCAATAACAATAGACCCTGTATTACCAAAAGATATAACTAAAAACAAATAAACAAAATACTTCAAAAAATGACTCTTTCAACCAAAATCCGAAAATCATGATAGTTACTATTTAAATGGAATATTTTTAGAGCGAGACATATTTAATGAGCAACCAACTATCTGAAATTAGTAGGTACATTAACAGAGAACTTGAATACTTTTATAGACAGAAATTAAGTAAATTACAAGTTACTACAATGTACTTATTAATTACTATATGTGGAATAATTGCTCCAGAAATTGTAATTACATAAGTGGTTTCGCGTGGTGGATCAAAATCTACTCCTCGACTTTAGTCAAATCGATTTAATTACATGCTTTATCGATAAAAAAGTCTTTTACTTCTCTTATAAAATGTATTGACAAATTTCTTCAAGTCATACAAAAGAATAAATTGCGTGACTCTTTGTCACAACTGTAATTGTATAAATTTATTCCAATAAACCTTATTTGCTCAAATTTTATTAATTCACAGTTTACTTAAAAGTATCAAATTCATATGAAAAATATCAAATTGATGAAGGTTTTGTGATCAATTTGATAGTTTTTAGTATCAATTTGATACTTTTTAGAAAACTGTGAAAACAATATGAAAACAATATGAAAACAATATGAAAACAATAAAAAACAATATAAAAACGATATAAAAACGATATAAAAACGACATAAAAGCAAATATAAGAACAATATAAGAACGTTATAAAAACAATATAAAAAAGTGTTAAACACAAGTGTATAGAAAACACAAAACGGAATAAATATATTTACATGATAAAAACAAACATCTAGATAACAAAAATCTATCAAATTCCTATAGAAGCTAAGAACTAGTATACCTAAAACGTCTTTAAGGATTATAATCTTACGTTTTAGATCTTCTGATTTACATTTAAACACCCAGTTGTGTATCCTATTAAAAAACCATGCAAGTTTTGATTGTTCTCGAAAACCTTTGACATTTAGATAACAAAAAGTCTCAAGGATCACATAAAATGGGGACCTAAGTCTAAAGAGTCTTAGGAACGGGTGAACCTGGCAATTTGGCCGTGAGGCCCAAGGTCGTCCAGTATCCCACGTACGAGGGCGCTGGCCCTTGAGAATCGACTTGAACCGAATAAAACCGAGTCTCGATTGGAGCCAAGATCTAGCAACTCCTTTGCCATCTAGAGCAAATTTTAATACCTGATCTGCAGCTTCATTTTCCCTCGATGGTTTCTTTCTAATTGTGCCCTTTTACAAATTTATTACCAACGTGAAAGCAGTTTAACAAAAACTTTCGATAATAAACTCAACGTGGATCTGACTACAAAATCAGGCTCAAGGTTCACACCCATACAATTCCAATGGAGATCCTCCCTAAGAGCATAAAAGACCAAATTTGAATAGATGAGCTTCGTTACAACCTTCCTCTCATGCAAATCAACGAATCTCAAATGAACAAGAATCAAATAAAAAAAGACTAACGGCGAAAAGGAGTCAAATAACCTTTTATGGATATGGTCATAGGTGAATTTTTGCGTGTATAAATTCGGGACAAATACTTTTTCAATGCAAATTCATTTCGAATATAATTATTTTGTGTTATTTATTGTATTTTGT
>WNHD01006930.1:0-12418 GCA_011057455.1 Ganaspis sp. Gsp50 | reverse complement strand
CACATATGTCTAAAATCGAATTTGATTACTAAAAGATCGATAGTCTATCAATATTTGTCATATCGAATTGAAATAGTTAACTTTATTATGGTTTTTATGAATTTGCAATTCTTGTTAATTAAGTACATTACCAATATTCAAAAATTAAAATTTTGATTATAGGGGATGTAAAAGAAATATCTCTAGATGGAATTGTTTCGTCTCTTACTTCAAATTGATTGTGTACAATGAATTTTTGAATACATATGTAACGCGCCGCGGTGAAAGGGACCTTTACTCAAAAGTAGTTAAGGTCCCTTTTACCGTGGTCCGTCACATATGTATAAAAAATACTGTTCGCTAATTAAAATAGTAGAAGTAGTAAGATGTAAGTTCTTTAAATTACCCAGATAACAAATTGAGACGCACAAAATACGCATTGCATGCAAGGCACTGATCGCACGCACATTGTATATCGAACGGCGTGCTTCAGACAATGCTAGATGATGGTGACTGATGTGCAATGCATAAGAGTCTCATTACGACATCTTGCGTGCCGGCTTACTGGGTAAGCCTGTGTAGCGAAAATGCTAAGCACTCGTGCCGATCTTTAAAAATGAAAATAAGTAAAATTAAATAATACAGATACTATCTATTTTAACTAATTCACTTTTTAATTGCAGTAAAAAATTTACTGGACAATTATTCAATGTAATAATCATTACAAAATTAAAAAAAAACGTATAAAAATAATTACTCAAACAATTTTTGATATTTTTTTTAATCAACAATAACATATAGTTATTTATTTGAGTGCATATGTGTATAATATTCGCAAAGTTATTTTTAAAAATGGCGCTTTTAATTGAACTCAGTGGTACAAAGAATCTTTTGATTCACGTAGTATTCGACTCCTCTAACCCTCCCCCACTATAAAAGCTACCTTTGCTCACATGGGTTTGTTGTTTGTTTTGTCATGTGCCCGGTCTTTTTGCAGTAAGCAGTAATTCAATTACATTCACATTAATATAATGTTCTAGTGGTGTACTATTGATTCCGGATACTATATTTGTAAATGTTTCTACTCAAATACAAAAAAGTTTAAGTCAACTCAAGTGTTAATGGTTTCATTTTGTTTGCCTCATTTGCTACACAGGCATTTTTTCTCCAATATCTTTGAAGATTACACTATTACTACAGTGGTAAAATTTATACTGTTGCTCATTGTTTACATTCTTTTGTAAACAGAATTTTCAGGTAAGTAATGTGAGACCTTTTCACTTATATATAATTATTTGTAAACAGTTTTGTACCTAACCTCAAATTAAGGCATGTAAATAACCTATCTCTTTTGTTGCGTTCTTTGTATTGCACGCAGGCTTCTGGTTTTGATTGCGTTTTTTAATTTTATATTTCTATATTTTTATTTTGGTACTAAGTCTTATTTACTCTTACATAATTTTAGCCTGTTTAAAAAATCTAAAAATTTTTGTGGAATTTTAAATAACTATAAATCGGCACAACATTTTTTAGAAACTTTGGTTAAATGTCCTTATCTTTTAATATATAGTTTTTCTTCTGTTTTTTCATTTCTTATAAATTATGGATAATTTGGTGTTGCTTAATATTGCGTTAAGTTTATTTGTTATTTATTTCTATTTTATAAATTTGTTGTCTTAAGTATTTCATGTATTTTATTGTTTCAAAATTTGGTGGTTTTGTAAAAATAAATCAATTGCTATATAATATGACATATTAAAAGATTTGTATTGACTTTAATAAAATTTAAGTATTAATAGTTTACGGACGTTGATTTTCTGAATTGCAGACGTTTAGACAAAATTTTAATCAACATTAAAAGTTTATTGAAACCTATTGCATAATTATAATTTTTTTCCAAGATTTTTTAAAAAATCCTGGTAAAAGTCAGGGAATTTTTTTTAAACAATAAAATTAAATGTATCCTACATACCGGACGTTCATAGGACAAAAACTCGCTTTCTTTCGTGGTGTAAATTGAAATTTCTCACATGTTTTGACATAATTTAAAATATTTTTAATTGAAATTGGTAATACTTGTTAGAAAAGTGATTTTTTTTAAAAAAAATTATCAGTTTTCTTGCGAATTTATCCCGGTTGATGGTAATTTAAAATTATTGTTTTTACAGAAACTATAGTTACAATTTGAAAAACTTAAATTTTTTTTTTAAAACCGGAAAAATATAAAATAGCCTTCATTTTAATTCCTAATATAAATTTAACATTCTTTCTGTATATCTGCACTTTGTCAAAATTCAAGCAAAACGTTGAATTTAATAGATTATTATTTATTTCCACTGTTATGTCGTACTTTTGAACTTAATCAGAATTCTACAGAATCTTCGTTATTTTGGATAAAAAAGGCAGCAAGTTTTTTTAATAATATTTTATGTTATAAATATGAACGTTATAATTTATTTTTCAAAATCATTAAGTTTATTTTATACTTATTATTTTACGCTTGATTAAAAACAAGTTTTTTTATTTATTGCATTTATAATTATTTTGTGCCTTTTTTTGACAAAATGAATATTTTTAAATTATAGTTCATTATCACTGATAATTCTGTTTATGGTATATTTAACGTTATAATAAATGGACCTTTTATTTATTGATGACATATTGCTTTTTCTTATAATTTATTTGTAACATTATTTAATGTAACATAGTTTAGCGCGTGGGATACCCAGCGCGTGTTATTTTATTTGCATGCAAAGTTTCTCTTAGGATTTTGTAAATTAATCTCTATAAAAAATGTTTCTCAGGTATATTTATAAATGTATCTTGAGACTTCTTTGTTAAATTTCAATTTAGAAAATGTGTCACATAAATTAAAATATAAATTACGTGTATTTCAACAAAACAATAAATATGTGTCAAGTCCGCATGAAAAGGGCTCATTTTGGCACTATTGGAATTATTGATATGGTCATATTCTAGATAAAATTTTTAACAGTTTGAGAGTTCTTAGACCTCCGTAGGTGAAAAATTTGCCAAGTTGTAGGGATCCAAAGTTAGAAGTGTGAAAAACCACATTTTGAAAAAAAAAGTTTAAAGTTCGAGTCTATCATTAGCTCCTATGTTAATTAAAACTTTAAAATAAGATTTTGGGTGTATAATTAAGACAAACCTATGATAATGCCATGCTTCGACGCGGAATAATCTATAGTATGTTTTTCAACAGTAAAAAAAATTTCGAAAATTTGTAACACTTTTAGAAAATTGCGATTATTTCCTAAAATAAAATCGAAAAAGTTGGCCCTTTTCATGCGAACGTACATATGTTATTTGGACAGTTGAAATTTTTCAAAAAAAAATTCTATTGGCTGGTGATTCTGTTAAAAAAGTTTCTTTTATCAGAATCAGAGACCAATCAAAATAAATATATATAATTGACGAGACACGGAGAAAGGGACCTTTACATCCGGTTAAAGAGGAGACGGAGGATTCGTTGCATGTGACATGCTGTGTTAAAAACTTTATAACAAAAAATAAATAAATAAATAATCAATGAAAACAATGTTTCTTTTTTGAAAATTCAAGAGCAACTCAAAATCTATCAATTTTTGCAAAATAATAGAATTAATAAAAGCTAATTTTGTAGGGCGAGAATTTAAACGAAATCCAGAAAAGGCAAGCTGCTTAACAAGCATTTGTTTAAATGTTCATAACAAAATAAATAATGAAAAAAAATTTTGCTGCTCGAAAATGAAAAAGAGACTCAAAAACTGTGAACTTTCATTAAAAAAATTAAAATTGATTTTTGCGTTTCAAGGTTCTTTTCTTCGTGCCGCGTCACATATATCAGTGGAAAACTTCATTGAGTATTTAAATTTTGTAGGTTATTTCTAAAATAAATGTCAAAAAAATTTAAGAATTATGAAGATTTGGGTCCAAGACAAAAACGACGACGCTTACAAAGCAACAATTCGTTTTCAGCAAAATACTTTTGCACATTATGATTCTAGTTCGGATGAAGAATTGATTAACAAACCGCTAATCAAACGTTTATCAGCACCAGAAAATAAAGCACAAAATGTATCTCAAGAACAGTTATCCAATGAATCTTCTAATGTTTCTCCAAGTGAATCTTATTATGCTTTTACTGATAGTGCAGCTTTTAGTGAAGATGAACCACAAGATCAAAATGGTGAAAATGAAGAACAAAATATTCGTATGGATAATGATAATGAATCTGCTGCTTCAGATGAGCAAGAGTTTGGAATTCCTGAAAATGCGGCTGATGCAGGTAAAAGAATTTTAAAAAACGCATTTCTTGAAGCGGGACTGAATCACAGCCAAGGAAATATATTACTAAAAGCTTTAAGAAATGTTCCTTTTCGCTTAACTCATTTGCCTAAAGACTGTCGAACTTTGCTCAATACACCTACTTGTGTTGCGAGTAGATTTATACAGAAAATTGGAGGTGGAGAATATCTGCATATCGGTTTCAGAAATACTCTGATGAAAAAATTGACAGCTCTTTCAGAAAACTATCAATTACCTGACCAGTTGGTAATTGATTTTAGTACTGATGGCGCTAAAATTGACAAAGGATTTTGTAAATATTGGCCTATTCAATATCGAGTTTTCAACATATGTGACAACAGACCGATTATTGCTGGCATTTACAAAGGAAAGTACAAGCCTAAAAGTAGATTTGAGTTTTTCGAACAGTTTGTTGGAGAATTTCTTCAATTGAAAAATGAAGGTGGAATAGATATAAGAAATCGTCGAATTCCTTTAAAAATGAGATGTTTTATTGCCGATGCTCCCGCAAGAGCATTTTCTCTTAATCATTATGGTCATTTGTCATCAAATCCGTGTTCCAAATGTACTGTTGAAGGCGTACGTAGCACTGTGGCAGGATTCGAAGGAACTATGGTCTTTTGTGGCACCAATCATCGATCTAGGACAGACGAAAATTACGCGAATGTTACAGATGAAGACCACCAGAAAGGTAGAACTCCATTGGCCGATTTACTTGGATTGGTAACACAAGTTCCCTTTGAAGGCATGCATTTGATACACCTGGGAGTCGTCAGAAAAATCTTAGCTGCTAAAATTGAAGGACAGTTTGGACATAGACGATTTAATGGAAGGAAAATTAGTATTTTAGATACGAGAATGATGATGCTACAGGATTATTGTCCTTCAGAATTTAATCGTCAACCCAGAGAAATTGCATTGTACAAACACTTTAAAGCAACAGAATTGAGACAATTTCTACTTTACACCTCTCCATCTGTCGTCAAGAATGTTTTCGCCGAAGAAGATTACGACCATTTCATGATGCTGAATTGCATGATTCGCATTTTAGTTTCAGAAGAAACATCTGCAGAAAGGTTAGATTTCTGTGAAGAAAGCATGAAAAGTTTCGTACGTCTATGCGAAGAATTATATGGACAACAATTCATGTCCTACAATTTGCATGGTTTGTTGCACATTGTTTCGGATGTTAGAGAACTTGGTCCACTGGAATCATTTTCTGCATTTACGTACGAAAACAATATGCCAATGATTCGAAAATTTATTAGGAAACCCCATCTCACACTACAGCAAGTGTATAAAAGGCTTGGCGAAGCTAATGATGTAGCCTGTAAAACATTAGATGGCAATATAAATATTTGTCTTTCCGTAATCCATGCTGAAGGCCCGCTTCCAGATGACTTTGTTGTGGAACGTTGTCAACAATTCAAGAAATTGGAAATTGGTAAATTTACACTAGCAGTAAATTTACGAGACAGTTGTTGCTTTCTTCAAAATTCGGATGTCTGCATCATAGAAAATATTCTCCGAATGGAAGGACTCGTATACCTTATTGTTAAACAGTTTAAAACGACTGGTTCTATTTATGATGTGGGAAAGACATCTTCTTCTACTGGATTATATGCCTGTTCAGATTTATCAAACGAGCTTTTTTTAGTTGGATTAAATCAGGTTAAAAATAAAGGGTATATAATTCCACAATGGAGTGGAATCGAAGGTGAGGAAGAGCAAGTTCTCCCAAATAAGTGGATTTGTGCAACTTTGCTTACGCCTATTCAATTCCCATAAAATTCTGCAATTCAGTTACTGTAAGTATATCATGATTTTTTCTATAAAATAAAAAAGATAAAATTCGTTAAATAGAACATCAATACTAATTATCAAAACAGAAGTTTGCTGCAATTTCAAAGAACTCATTTTTTATTATAACTGTACAAGGTGGTCCCTATTTTTCGAAAGATGGATTTTTTCTTTAGGATATGCTTCTTAATACGAATCCCATGTAACAAAATAATTTAAAAATTGTAGAAAAGTAATCCAGGGTGTGTATTAACCAAAAAATTGCCGGGAATTCAAAATGGTTGGAAATATGCGGAAAATATTTCGCCAAAGCGGGAAATTACTTGTCATCATACTCAAAACAAGTTTTAATAGATTAATGTTTTAAAAAAATTGTTTTTTACTTAAGTTTTGATCAATTTAATTTATGTAAATATATAAGCTCAATTTGAAAGTGTTATAAATTTCTTGAAACAAGATCTCACTCCACTAGGAGTAAAAAAAGGACACTTCGTTGTGAATGAGAAACCCACTCTTAAAAAGTGAACTTTCAGTTCAATTGAAGTGAAAATTCACTCCAAAAAAGCGTTTAGTTATCATTTCGATTCTTTAATTAGAGTGAATTTTTACTCTAATTCGAGTGAAAGTTCACTCTTTAAGAGTGAGATTTTACTTTTTAAGGATGAGTTTCTGATTCGCAACGAAGTGTCCCAATTTTCACTCTTGGTGAAGTGAGGCCTTACTCCAAGAAATTTAGAGTGCATAGAAAATACCAACATATTTTTAAAAAAAGTCAATACGAAAATTTTGAAGAAGAAAAATTCAAAAAACTGAAAAGCGAATTAAAAACTAAACAACAGCATCAAAAATAAATAAAAAAATTACTCGCAGATACTTTTAGGTCCATTGCAGTAATCAATGAAGAATTGAATAAATAGTACTGCAATTTGCATTATTATATTAATTGTGTTTCACGAAAGATACTTAACTTTAATATTCTATAAAGTTACAATAATTTCTAAGTTTATTATTGTATTAAAGGCGTTATAATATTTAAATGTTGCAACAAAAGAAAAACAATTGATTTTTAATTATTTTATTTTATTATTATATTTTGTTTTTATTATTTTATTTATGATTAACATCAAATAAATTTAACTTTAATGAAAAAAGATAAACCGGAAAAAATCAAGACGTTATCGGAAAATGACTGAGAATTTTGTTGATCAAAAAAGTAGACACCCTGGGTGATCTAAAGCAAATAATCTCCAGAAGAAGTAGAAGTCTAATTGGACAAAGCTGGGACTTTAGTACGATCTATAAAAAGCCTGAAAGTTAACATAAATTTTTAAAAAAGCCAGAAATTTATAAAAAGTTATGCAAATTTATTGAGATGTACGAATCAATTTAATTTATTACAATTATAATAATAGTTATTAATTTACTTATGAAGTTAATCTACATTGTGAAAATAAAAAAAGAGTTTTTTTGTAATGAATCATTTTTAAATTTATGCCACTGATTATTCTGAAACGTAATAAAATTTTTAAAAAAATCATTGATAAGTATGTGATAAAATTGTAGAAGTTGTAATTTTAAAAAATCACTATTAAAATTCCAACCAATCAAAACTTACGTGGTATATTGTCCTCGTTTTTTATGCATAATTTTCAATTGGGAAACATTTTCTTGTGTTTAATGTGTTTCAAAATTCAATTTTCTTTTAATTTATTAATTAAAAATTAATCCGGATATAGAAGCTTTTAGTGCATATATAATTTTAAAAAATCATGAATAATTTTTCTGTTTCATTCATGGAAATCGTAAAAAACTTATATAATTTTGAGGGAAATAATTAATTAGAAATTCTGTACATTGTGAAATTAATTCCTCTCGGTGTCCAAAGAAATTCAAACTTTTGCAATATAAGAATCACCTTACTAAGATTTTATTTTGGTTTTGTTGAATTAAATCATTTGTTTCAGTATCATGGCTCATTTTGTGAATTTGAAAGGAGAGGCAAAATCAATAGCAAAACGAGAAATTAAAATTTCAAGCAGAGGAAGAAAGGTTAAGACACCTTCTCATCTGCTTACTTCAGAAGAGGAAATTACAACACCCAAAAAATCAAAGACAAATATATCTGTGAAGAAAGAAATAGAACGATTAAAATCACTTGTTCTACAAACAACAGGCTCTCCTAACACTGATTTTCCAGAAGAGACAAGAAAGTTGACTTCTGTTCCAAACAAAGGACTTCCTTCAACAAGTACAAATAATTTTGCCTTTGTACAAACTGATCTTAGAAAGGCGACAAACAGCTTAACTTATCTTCAAAAAGGACATCATCTGGAGGGTGCGAATAACTTTCCTCTTCAACAAACTGAGCTTTTAAATTCGACGAGCAGGTCAACTTCTCTTTCAAAAGAAAGACTTCATCTTGATGGTGCGAATAACTTTCCTCGTCAACAAACTGATCATTCAAAGGCCTCAAGCAGGTTGACTTCTCTTCAAAAAGGACTTCATCTGGAGGGTGCGAATAACTTTCCCCTTCAACAAACTCATCCTCCAAACGTGACGAGCAGACCAACTTCAGTTACAAAAGAAGAACTTCATCTAACGGGTGCGAATAACTTTCCACAAGCTGACGCTCTACAGGCAGCGATCAAGTCGATTTCTCTTTCAAAAACGCATTATAACTTGCATAATCTTAATGCACCAAAGATTACGAGTAACATTCTTTACAAACCAAGGTAACTTTTCTTCTATAAATTGATTTATTTTTTTATTCTTTTAATCATGGTAGATAAAACTTTGTGTACTCAAGAAAACTTAAAAAATTAGCCCTATCCTTATGTGATTTTGTTAAAATTAGTAAATGAATATTAAATAAGAAAGTTTTGCTATTTAAAATAACATTTTTTGTCAAGGAAATTTGAAAGTTAGTTTTTATATCGATTTATATTATAATATTATGAGTTTATAATGTTATAATATTTACATAATTTCATTTAAGCTTTGAATCATCGGGCAGCTACAGTTTCACATTTAAGAGTAAATCAACTCTACTTGAATCATCAGAATTTGATGCACAAACTTCTACTAGCGATTATTCAGTTTACGATTTTTCTGACATTTAAAATATTACGGTACGTTATTATTTTATTTTTACTATCGCCTCTGCCGGCCAGAGCCGGCATGCATCGTTGCTTCCGTTCACCGTATTTTTAATTCCTTTTTATTACAATTTCTTAATTCAATGGTATTCGACTTTTGATTTGCTTCATTTCGAGAGTCCCTATGCCATGCTTTTATTAAAATGGGATTGTTATTTTTTATTTAATTGTTCTTTATTTAGTGTTATTTTATTTGATTTTATTTTTATGTTTGTTTTATTTTTTCTGGTTATTTATTTATTTATAATATTTTAAACAATATACGGGACAAGCCCTTTGAACTACAACTAAACATTAGCATTATTTATGTATTGTTTATTATTATTTTGCTATTTTATTTTATTTTTTTTTGTTTCCTATTCTTACTGTTATTTTCTTATTTCATTGTTCTTTATTGTTATTTTATCGTTATTTTTTAAAATTTCATTTCATTGCTATTTTACAACTTTTATTTTATTTTAAGTTTTATACATTATTATCAATTGATCTTTTTGGACATTTTTGCAAAAAAATATGTAATTTTATAATTTTTTTCAGAACTATCGAGAAATTAAATCGCGATAAGTTGGAGGTATATGAAGAAATAAAAACACAAAATAAAGAACAATTGATCTTGTCTGAAAAAATACTAAAGGAATTGGAAAAAAATAGCAATATTGAAGATGCACAATGCGCAACTTCTTTATATGAGCCTCTTGAAGATTTTCCTTCAAATATCTTAGAAGAATTTAGAAAACTCAATGAACCTGAGAGTAAAAACACCAGGGAAAAATTGGTACGCATTTATATATTTACTTATAAGTTTTTTTAATTAATTAGTAATTAAAATAAAAGTAACCAATCATTTTTCACTATTTAAAACAAACACTTATAACGGATTTGTTTATTAATAATGTTATAAAATCATTTTTTAGAAACAACATTTGATAAGACTGGGTGGAACAAAACTAAGAGAGTTTTTACATTGTGCTTTGAAGCAAATTCTTAGCGACGAGTTAGTTTGTAAATTGACATGGCTCGGAGAAAAAAGCACTGAAAAATTTGGTGATACTAAAGTATCAAAAGTTTTCTATGGTAAGTTTTAGTTTCATCAGTTATTGTATTTTCCTTTTTAAAGTGCATGACCAGTAAAATTTCAACATAAAGCCAATATTACTGTAGTTGCATGAATAATAAAAAACATTAGTTTATTGTTTGAAAAAATAAAGACTTTTAAATTTTAAAATCTAAAAGATTGATTTTTACAAACAAAAAATTTTAAATAAAGGATGGTAAGTCAAAAAGGGACAGGTGCAAAATTCATGTTTTTACAAAAAGCAAAAAAAAAACATTTTTAAATGTTGTTGATCATTTAGAAAAAAACTGAGAAAATTGTTTCGAGATATTGTTATGTTATACAAGAAAAAAAAATTTATTAAAATAAACCCTAAATTTTTAGAAACAAATAAGGAAAATTGTGCCGTTCTTTGGTATGTTAACTGTGCACAATTTCTTTAAATATTAATTTTGAGAAAAATATACGATTTAAAGAAAAACTGGGAAATTAGTTTTTTACTATTAAATGGAGAATCTAAATGAAAAAAAGTTTGCCCCAAAAAAGTTGTTTGTTTTCACAAAAAAATAAAGGAAATTATGTGCTTTGAAATTAAAAGATTCTCCAATTTCGAATTTGAATGTTTACAAGGGTAACATTTTTTATAATTAGTAAGATTAAAAAAATGACAGAATAATATTGATATTGTTTACAATTAGTTAAATAATGAAATTAATTTATGAACAAAATCTTTTCATCACATTTACGTGACATTTTCTTTTAAAAATACGATTTTAACCTTACTTAATGTCATTTCATATTAGATCGCTTTTATTTGTTTTTTAATCAGGCTTCAGTAATTGTAGATAGAAAATGAGACAGTTTTGTGATTCTTATTCAAATTAGAAACTAGTTTTAAAATAAAATAAAAAAGAATATTCAATTACAAAAATGATTATGAATTTTTAAAATTTTGTCATGGAAAAATCGTGACATTAAAAAATTGGTACTTGACCCCTTTTTACTTACAACCCTTCAATTCTTTTTGCAATTTATTATAATTTAAAAAATGAAATTCTTGGTTTTGAAGGAATGAAAATATTGATAGCCTAAAAACATGAATTTTTGAGTTGTAAATTAAATTAAATTAATTATGAATTCATTAATTAAATTTTCATTTTGTATTATGTTTATTAAATTAAGATAATTTAATTGTTTCAGTATCGGCTCAGAAATGCCCATTGTTTCCAGGACCATCAAGTGTAGCCGAATACAAGTGGGAGATGAAGGAAGTTATGCGTATCTCCAAGCAAAGATATCGAAATTCCTGTAAAAAAAATTTACAAACATCCATGGATCCTGTGATGGAAGGATCATTAGAACCAGAAATTGACGAAGAGACTGATTTTGAAACAATCATGAACAAACTTGAAGAGCTCCAAGAACAGGTTGAAAATAGTGATTAAGAATTAATAAAAATTTTATTTTATTATAAGTTATTAAAAACTTTTTATCCGTCTGACGCGAACTTAATACAATTTTGGAAAAAGAAAAAAACAATTTATCGAAAAGGTATATTGCTATTTTTGCGAAAAGAATTCTAATTCCAAAATCGATATGATCTAATTAATTTCAGATGACAAGTACTAAAAAACTTTATAATTTTGTTATTTTCTTCATTAAGAAAAGTTTGAATATCTTTAAGCAAAAAATACGTACACTGTAACTACTTATAAGAAAGGAATATTTCTTTATTTTGAATACAAATTTAATTTAAAATTATTTTTTGACAATAAATTTAAAAATTATAGAATAAAAAATGTAAAATAATTTTAAAAAAAAACAAATCTCCACTTCTTGTAAGACAATTGTTTAAAATCATTTTTTGTTTTAAATAAACGAATTTTTAGTTTAAAAATGTTGTTATTTTATTATTTTTAAAAAAATTTATATAAAAGCCATTATTATTATTATTATTATTATTATTATTATTATTATTATATTGTTTAATACTTTTTGTTTGTTTTAAATAAATTTTAGACCGTCAAAAAAACATGCAAATAAGACCATATAATTATAATTATAAATAATGTTAAAGATATTTCTGACTATTTTATTTAATATTAATTTATTTTATAAATTG
>WNHD01006915.1:0-16531 GCA_011057455.1 Ganaspis sp. Gsp50 | reverse complement strand
AAAAAAATTTCTTATTTTAAGAATATGATATTCTTATTTCAAGAATATTATACACTTAATTTAAGAATATCATATTCTTAAATTAAGAATAAAATACTCTTAAAATAAGAAAAATTCTCATTTTAAGAATAACTTACACTACATTTAAGAATAAAATATTCTTAAATAAGAGCCAAGAAAATATACTTAAAACTAGTTAACGGGTTTTTCTGTGTATTCTTATCATATGTACTTAATTTAAGTATAGAATATACTTAAATAGGAGCTAAGATGATATTCCTAAACCTAGAATACGGTTCTTTCTGTGTTGAATTAGTTGTTCAGTTTTAGCTGTGAAATTAGTAGATTTCTACTGATTCAAATTTAGAGAGAAGAATTCTCTCTGTGGATATCAATAAATACTATCTATGGGTATCAATGAATACTATATCTATGCTGTCATACGAAATAAAAACTTATGTAAGTAACAATACCAGCACTGTTGTTCATGTAAATTAATATTAATGTTTATGTAACAACAATGCTGGTATTGTTACTTACATAAGTTTTTATTTAGTATGGATATCAATAAATACACTGTAAAAAAAGAGAGTTAAAAACTAACTCCCAAGGGGATTCTATAAAAGTCGCACCCTTTTGGAGTTAAAAAAAAGGAGTTGACAGAACATGATAAAAATAATGTTGTATTTTAAGTCATAAGAAGTTTTTTATATTGCAAAACCGTGTTGAAGAAACAACATTTGATTTATTTAGTTAAATTTTATATTTAGTATGATTAAAATATATCAATTTAGTGAATTAACGTAAAGAATTTTTTTGACAGTTTGAGGATAGGTTAAGTTTACTCCCTTTTTGAGTTGATAATTAACACACAAAATTTAAGTAGGAACTCCGATAGTCTTTAACTCCCAGAATTTTTTACAGTGTACTATCTATACGGATACAAATAAATACTATCCTATACGGATACAAATAAATACTATCTATACGGATACAAATAAATACTATCTATACGGATACAAATAAATACTATCTATCAATTTATATCAATACAGTCAACTCTACAAATAGTGCCACCAACTGCAATTCGAATCAAGATTCGAATACGGAAAACAATTCCTATCAACACAATTTTCAGTGTACCCACACAAGACAATCACAATGATCTTACACTGAAAGAAACCAACATTTATGATTCTTTTGAACCAATAAAGTAACAAGTTGACCAAAAGTGGTTAAATAAAGAAGCAATCGTCATTCATAAGACAACGAGTCGGTTTGAAAAAGCCCAGCCAAAGATGTACGTGAGATAGACGAATTCTGGTAAAACTCAAAATCAAACCTCTGGTGGCGGAGGATAGAGGACGTGGGGCATGAAGATGGGGATGCCAACATGTATAGAGGGGTTGCGCCGATTCCGGCACAGTAGACAATCCGGGCTTCAAGTATCCCAGAACACAGGGGATGTTTACGGCAGCGCAAACATATATACATATATACATATACAGAGAGAGTGAGAGAGAGAGTGAGTGAGTTTGCTTTTGTATACACATACGCGAGGGTCGCTGCATTATGGATGCAACGGAGTGGACTCCCATACCACCATGTACTGTGCGAGATAGCAGGCTATCCCCCCTCGCATTTATTTATAATCAAATTCCGTGTATACTCGACGTAGTAGATACCTACCGCCAACCAGAAACGGCGGTGGGTTGAATTTCTATCTGCTGGTACGTAGGTATACGTCCGGGAATTCTATACTCCCCCGCCAACCCTCGCGGATTCGCTCGGCGGTCAATTTAAAAATCAATATTGACCGAGGAACAGCCAATCCTTTATTTATCGACGTGGATTGTTGCCCCCCCCCCTTCCGCTGAGACCCGGGCAGCCTGACGCGAAAAGGAGATTGCCGCTACCACAGCTTTACTATGTTGTTTCAAACGCGCCTTGAATAATGCGGTCATCTTCCCTTTTCCATCCGCTCTTGTCTTCTAATCTTCTCTGCATACACACTCAACGCGATTTTTCCTTCAAAAAGTTCTCCAATATTGCAATATTACAAAAAACTGCACAGATTCGTAGATAAAGATTTGCAAAGATACAAAAATAAATAAATAAAGATATAAAATAAAAAAAAAATAAATAAAGATACACAGAAAAAACCAACTGTTGTTTTCCATGGCATATGCCTGTAGAATTCCATTCCAATGCATCAAAAACAACAGAAAGTCTTTATGGGCGGTAACAGGCAAAAAAATTCACATGCATCAAAAACAACAGAAATTTTTTCTTGTGTATAAAATAAAATAAATAAATAAAAATATAAAATAAAAAAAATAAAATAAAAGTAATTATAGAATGTAACAAGATAAATTAACAACCTTTTATAAAAAAACGAACAAGACATTTTCTGTAGCATCTAAAATTTTCCTTATACCTTTATAAAACACTGCTACAACAAAAAGGATTGTTTTGAAACCTATCAAAAACTAGATACTTATAACTCTGAAGAACTTACGTTTATTCTGCACTGAGAAAAATGTTTGGTTTTGACAACAAAACATTTAGTTGAAATAGAAGCAAATAAATTATTTGGTTGAGCACACCAAATTTTGGTTGCATCAGCCAAATTTTGGTTACATCAGCCAAATTTTGGTTACATCAGCTAAATTTTGGTTGCATCTGACAAATTTTGGTTGCATCAGCCAAATTTTGGTAGCATCTGCCAAATTTTGGTTGCATCAGCCAAATTTTGGTTGCACCCTCAAAATCGTTATCCAGACAACCAAACTAATTAGTTGTACACATAACAGGTTTGTTGTTGCAATAAAAATTTGGTTGGCTCTACCAAATAATTTATTTGCTTCGACTTCAACTAAATGTTTTGTTGTCCGAACCAAACGTTTTTTTAAGTGTGGTTAAAATAACGAGAATTTCGGTTAACTTAAACCGAAAACTGGTTAACTTATCAAAAATAAGAAATTCTAAAAAATGAAAAGAAAGAAAATAAAAGAAATTCTAGTTAACTCAACAAAAATTGAGAGGTTCCGTGTAATAACACGTTAGGCGCGCAAACTTTTCATTTTCTACTTACAGTATTGGTCAGACAAAGCACGTAAACATAAAACACTGTCTGACCAATACTGTAAGTAGAAAACAAAAAGTTCGCACGCCTAAAGTGTTACTACACAGGACCCCTCAATTCTAGTTAATTTAACTAGAAAAAATAGAAAGGGCGTAATACTTAGACTTAATAGTACTGAACATTCTTTTCTGGTTAAGTTAACCATTTTTCTCTGTATCATATTTATACATATGCTCACTAAATTTTAATTGATGAATAAATCGAACCAATTCTACTTCATAGGAGTTTTACAAATTCTTACTAACATATATGTAACGCTCTACGAGAGAAGGGACCTTATTCTCTCTTGATATAAGGTCCCTTCTCTCGTGGAGCGTCACATATAGCATAGACATGATGTTCACAATTCATTAAGCAGAAGACCAGAACTTGACCCTTTTCGATATCATCGTCAATAATGAGAAATTGTTTTATTGATGATGATATCGAAAAGAATCAAATTAAAAAAAGGGTCAATGTAAAAAATTGCAAGAAACCTATAAAAGAATTCCCTGACCCGAAAGTCTATTCTTCTGAATAAAATGACACATTAACGACAGAGTAATCTTTGTTGGGATTGCTAATAAAAAAATTACCTTCCGATTAAGTAGATGATTTTATGGCAAAGGATCCTATAAAATAGGATGCTTAAAAATCATTAATTTAAAATTGAGAAATAGCTGCTCTAAAATTGGTAGTAATAAAGACGTCAGGAGCGATAAATGACTTAATCTCGCAAAACATTTTATGGGTTTTTCACCATGTTTCTGCCTTCATTCAGGGAGATACCGTAAAATTCCCAATAATAAGCCTCGTAAAGATTACGCGTAATGGCATAGGCAGCCATGTTCGTATTTTCCTCCAATCGCGTCACCGGAGAATATTTCTGCGTAAAGGCATCGATCGACTTATGTATCCCGACATTCGCAAAGCCATTCTGCACAATCGCCATTCGCCAAGAAGTCATCTTTTTTTTTTTATCCAGCGATATAATTTTTCTTGATCGTAGACGTTGGCCTGCCACGTCCAAGGGAGCGATTTCGGTGGAGGATGAGGGTTCAACCCTCGATGCTGACTCTCGCATCTTTCCGACTCCGCCTTGCTTCGTGCTTTGATCAGCCCCCGCAACCCCAAACACGCACTATTATAGACAATCAATTCTAAAAATTGACCGCATTGCTCCCTTTTCTCGATTCACGAAAATAATCTTTTTATGACAAAGACAAACAGAATTTTTGCGACTGACACGAGTTTCAACTAATACCAATAATTTTAATAAAAAGCACCTTTTCTCTACTTTGAACAAATAGACTCAGATTTCGTGAAACAAAAAATTATATTGTCATTTATTCTTGTTTCAAGAATATTTTCGAAACATTGCAAAAATTTTGAATTAGGAGCATGCATTCTTATTACAAGAATAGTAATTCTTGGATCAAAAATAAGTATTCTCGTATTACGAACAAATATTCTTGAATCAGGAATAAATATTATTGAATTAAGAATAAATATTATTGAATTAAGAACATCTATTCTGGAATCAAGAACAAATATTCTCGAATGGAGAATAAATATTCTGGAATCAGGAACAACTAAACTCAAATTAAGAACATCTATTCTGGAATCAGGAATAAATATTCTCGAATCAAGAATAAATATTCTAGGGTCAAGAACAGAGGATATTTTCGAATCAAAAACAAATATTCTCAAATCAACAACAAATATTTTTGAATTAAGAATAAATATTCTTGAATCAAGAATAAATATTCTCGAATCAAGAACGCATATTTTCGAATCAAGAACAGACGATATTCTCGGATTAAGAACAAATATTCTCAATTCAAGAACAAATATTTTCGAATTAAGAACAAATATTCTTGAATCAAGAATAAATATTCTCGAATCAAGAACGCATATTTTCGAATCAAGAACAGACGATATTCTCGAATTAAGAACAAATATTCTGAAATCAAGAACAAATATTCTGAAATCAAGAACAATAATATTCTCGAATTAAGAATAAATATTCGCGAATCAAAAACAAATATTCTCGAATTGAGAATAAACATTCTCGAATCAAGAACAAATATCCCTGAATTAAGAAAAATTATTTTTTAAGAAAAGTTATTTTTTTACTAATTCGGTAATCGAAAAGTCGTTTACCAATTGAAATAGTAAAAATTTACTAATTTTTAAGTGATACTAATTTTTAGTGACAGTAATTTTCAGTAATACTAATTTTTAGCGATACTAATTTTCAGTGGTACTAATTTTCAGTGATAGTAATTTTCAGTGATACTAATTTTCAGTGGTACTAATTCTCAGTGATAGTAATTTTCAGTGATACTAATTTTCAGTGATACTAATTTTCAGTGGTACTAATTTTCAGTGATAGTAATTTTCAGTGATACTAATTTTCAGTGATACTAATATTTTGTGATACTAATTTTCGGTGATAGTAATTTTCAGTGACACTAATTTTCAGTGATACTAATTTTCAGTGATACTAATTTTCAGTGATACTAATATTTAGTGATACTAATTTTCAGTGATAGTAATTTTCAGTGATATTAATTTTCAATTATAGTAATTTTCAGTGACACTAATTTTCAGTGATACTAATTTTTAGTGACACTAATTTTCAGTAATACTAATTTTCAGTGATACTAATTTTCAGTAATACTAATTTTCAGTGACACTAATTTTCAGTGATACTAATTTCCAATAAAAAACTATTATCCTTTAAGTAGAAAACTACTAATTTAATAAGTCAATTACTACGAATTGAAATAGCAAAACCTCACTGTTTTAATTACAGTAAAAATTGACTAATTAAATTAGTTTTTATTCAAAAATAAATTAACGACTCACTGCTAGTTTTTTTTTCATTGTTTGTAATGCTTATGAAAGAAGCTGATAGTTTTCTCTTCTTCCCCGCACCATTCTTGATTCTCTTCACTGTTTCACTCCTCTCGTCAACTTCTTTGAAGATTCACGTATCTGAAACAAAAAATAGGAGAAAACGTTATAGTGTAGAACATGGTGGATTTGAACATTCTTCATACAATCAATATTTTCTTAACGCATCAGATACTTATTCTAGAAAAACTGTCAGGGGGAATTGGAAGGAGACAATTTATTAGAGATGAAACTTTCTGAGATCAGTAAAGGGAAGGAAAACATTTGAAATGCGTCAATAAATACACTTTTGGCCTATCAAAGAACTTATTAATATTTGCACTCACAACCCTTTCCTATGAGAAATTATACAAATATACCAATTTCTCATCGTTTCCTACAGGAAATATTTATCTCCTGGCAAATTGCATATTGGAAAAATATGTACTTTACTGTGATTGGCAATCTAATATTAATTATTTGCAAATGCTGCGAATCAAATGCAATAAACAATTACAGACAATTTTTTAATACGCTATCAAAAAAAATGTATTTCTTGTATATAAAGCACTCTGTATTTATTTATTTATTTAATACATAATTACTTATGGCTCTTATGTATACTTAAGGCCCGTTAATATGTAAATAAATTAAATATTTTGATAAGTTTTATAACGATTTGTACACTGCAAAAAGTGGTGTCTTAAAAGTGAACGAAAGTGTCTTCATTGAGCAAAATGTCTTACATTAAGACATTCTTGTCTTACATTAAGACATTCTTGCCTTACATTAAGACACTTTTGTCTTTCATTAAGACACTTTTGTCTTACATAAAGAAATTTTTGTCTTACATTAAGACACTTTTGTCTTACATTAAGAAACTTTTGTCTTATATTAAGACACTTTTGTCTTACATTAAGAAACTTTTGTCTTACATTAAGACAAAAAAGTGTCTGAGTCACAAAATGTGTCATGATTTAAGAAATTTTTGTTCCACATAAGACATCGTGTTTTTGCAGTGTAAAAAGTGAACAAAAATTCCAACTAAATTCAGAAAAGTTTGTATCAATTGAGGGTTCACGTGCAATAACTGCCTCTGAGCTCACATGCAACTTTCTTGCGCAGCTAGAATTCGGTTCAAGGAACGATAGTGCTTCACGCGTAGAGGCAGTTATTGCATGTGGGCCCTGAATTGTACAAAAATTTGTATCAATTCTACAAAAATCTGTACCAATTGTACAATAATTTGTATCAATTCTACAAAAATCTGTATCAATTGTACCATAATTTGTATCAATTGTACAAAAATCAATTATACAAAAATTTGAACCGATTCAACAAAAATTTGGATAAAATTTAAAAAACAAAATAAGTACACCCAGAGAAACGATATATTTGTCTCAGCACTACTAACATTTGGTGCAAATAAATTTCTTGCCTTTAAATAAAAATTGTAATTACGTCAAATAAATGATTTAATCGAACCAAATAAACCATTCAGTAGGTTTTAAAACAAACATATCGTTACTTCAATCAAATAAATCATATTCAATTCAACTATAAACAATTCTTGTGCATAGTGCAAATTGTAATAAACATTGAAAATTGATTTAAAAAGAGATAAATAAACAACCTATACGATTCTCGACCATAACGCAACAGAGAAAAGATTAAAGGTTGTTTGAAAATTGAGGCAATAAATATTAAAAACTTGATTTAAAAAGAGACATATATAAATAAACAACCTAAACAATTCTCGACTAAAAAGCAACAAAGAAAACATTAAACGCTCTTTGAACAATCAGGTAATAAATATTGAAAATAAACTGATTGAAAAAAAAGAGACGAATAAAAAACCTACATGATTTTTGACCAAGAAGCAAGAGGAAAAAGGTTGAGGGTTGTTTGAACGTAGCAATAGTGGGAATCCAGGGAGCATCGAAATCATGAAACGCTGAAACCATGAAACTCTGGAACCCAATATGTCCATCTTCGGTGCGAGAGGGAGGCCGCCGCGCAAACAGATCAATGCTCCGCGTTCCAATATAAACAGTATTATTGAAACAAAGCGGGCGGGTTGGAGGTGTAGGTGGAGGTGGTGGCGGCAGTAGTGCGGTGTTGGTGGAGGTGGCGGAAGAGGAGTCCAGAGGGTGAGGGTTGATGTTTCTGCCGGGGTAGGTCGCGGGGAATGAATGAGGGGAGAAGAGTTATGTTGCCGCGATATTGTGCTGCGCGGCACGAGCGAACCTCCAGGGGGTGGCTGTCCCTCCAACATCCACCCCCCACCCCCTCCTCCCACTAACCCCTCACACAAAATGCCCTCCCATCGCCTGTCGATTCTGTATTATACATCAGGACCCACAACCCACAACGGTCGAGCCAACCTTCCCTTATACATACAGACATTCTACACTCGCTTCATGAGTTATAACTCTGTACCTTCCACCATCTCTTCTCGCACCAACAAACGAAATTCGTCACTCAGCCTTTGTTCAGAACTAACAAACTCGCAGAAAGCTTATTTGTTGCTTCCCGAAGCACGAGGTTAATATCCTGTTGCAGCCCTTCAAAATGACAACAATCAACCTTGTAACTTTGTTCAAAGAACTCCGACTACAACACGCATTTATGAATCATTTTTTACGCCCTTTCAAATGAAAGAATGAAAAAATGAAATGAAACATCTTTTGCGGATATTTTTGTTCAAATTGAACAAAGTTTGTTTGAATCAAACGAATTCTGTTTAATGTATAGTCGAATAATTGATGCTTATTGAATAAATAATGCTTCCCTATAAGGAAGCAAAGATAATTTTCATCAAATTTTATTATGAAATGATTCATGGTGTTGTTTTAAAAATCTATAGATTTGATTACGAAAGATCTATAGATTTGATTACGAAAAATCTATAGATTTGATTACGAAAAATCTATAATTTGATTATGAAAAATCTATGCAGGGTGTGCCGTTATAAAACGAACATATTAAAGCCAAAGATAGAATGGAAAAAACTGAATCGAAAAGTCCTTTACCACTTTTCGAAATTCTCAGCCGTTCCGGAGTTATGACAATTCGAAGAGGGCCAATGGCGAGCGAGCGGGCTAGCTATCCATCCCCTCCTTCGTGACGACAACGACACCACTACTACTACGCCGTTTCGGTACCGTAGCAGGCACCTGATTGGTTAACTTTGAACCGCTCTAACTCCGGAACGGCTCAACATTTTAAAAAGTCGTAAAGGACTTTTCGAATCAATTTTTTCTATTCTATGCATACCTTTAATATGTTCGTCTTAAAGCAGGACCCTGTAGATTTGACAATGAAAAATCTGTAAATATGGCCATTACAAAAATCTATAGATTTGATTGATCTATAGAATAGATTTGATAACAAAAAATGAGGCAGAGATGGAAAAACTCGTCTGAATTTCTCGGCAGCTATTTGTGATACGAAGCCCACAACTGACGAAGAGACCAGGCTGACAGGGTGTCTGCCTGGCAGTGTGCTAGCCAGTCGCTTGCAGTCACCTCGGTGTGAAATTAGCGCAGATGTCGCGGTGACGGCTCGTGGTGCTGTTCCTCTGTTCATTTTCCAGGAGATTGGATCGCTAGGGGGACCAAACCTAGAGACACTGTGCTTCTGCAGTCTCGCATTTGCAGATCCTCCGGCATTATATGGTCTTTGATGCCATTAATCCCAAATAAGACCCTTTCGATACGAAACGTGTCATCTCAATGAGAACACATTTCCTCAATTTTGTCAATGAGACAAATTTCCTCAATTTTATGCTTCGTATTTACAAGCAATTTTTGTAACATTTTAATAGAAAAATAGAAATAGAATTTTAAATTAAAGAATTAAATTACTTTAATCAGCTTTTCCGGCGATTTAAATGATAAAAAATCCGAGTATCTCTATTTTGACAGTTTTTGTAAAATTGACGAAAAAAGGAGTTGATATGCGACATAGGTAGCGGGATAAACATCAGAATTACGATGAGACGTCGGATGAAACCCAAGCCGAATGAAATAGGGATTTTTCATTAGAACAACCCGAAGCCAACGCGAAGTTCCCTGGCTCTGATAAAGGATTAATAGAAGTTATAAAGTAGAAGCTGAGGAGGTGGAGGCACATTACGTGACTTGACTCCGATCGAGTCTTTCTTCAGGTTATATTGCAGGTTTCCGTCGTTTCTCATCCACCCCCCACGGCTCATGCGCACCCCATCTGACCAATCGAACCCCGAGGTCCATCTCTGCCGCTGACCAGCCCCCTGACTCATACCCTTCTTTTCAAGATGTATTCTATACTAAGAAAAAAGGAAAAAGATAAAACAGAAAGAACAACTTTAAGACCGACTGACTCGCCACATCGAACACGTCCAGCGTTCGCTCCATAAAATTCCCAATGGAAAAAAGGAAACGAGAAGAGTCGTAAAAATAATACCGATAACAAACGCCGCCACAAGTGTCTGGCAATCAATTTTGAAAAGTTCAGAACATAAAAAAGTTCGTGTCTCGAAATTCATTCGTTGCAGATAAAGAGAGAAATTGAAAATTCTATCTTTGTCAGAAAACCTACAACAATGTGAACTCCTTTCATTTCGTGCTACATGACAATGAATAAAAAAGTATTTCCCAAAAGCAGCAGAATGATTCACTATGTAGCATAGCATTTTAGTACAACAGTTAATCATTTTCTTACTATAGAGAAACTTTGCGTTATGGTAGATAAATCCATCTTTGCGCCTTGAAGAAAAACGTAAACAGTGTTCAGTAATTTTTTTAAAAAAGTAGCTAATTTGAACTCAAGAAACGATTTTCAATAAAAATAACAAGCTTAAACTAAAACAATGAATTGAAATTTCAGGTACACTGTAAAATTTGAAAAAACATGAATCTCCAATTTTTTAGGAAAAAATTCTTAATTGCGATACAAAATTTATTATAGTGCGAATTGATCCAGACAGGTATCAAAAACGTTATAATATTCATATTGAAGTGCTTTTTTCTAGGGAATCGAATGAAAAAAGAATAATTCCAAAAAAATTTCAGGAACATAGTCAAATTTGCAAAAACGCGAAGCATGATTTTCGCATTAAAAAAATAAACAAGAAAATGAATTCTTTTTTAAATTTCTAATTGATCCAGACGAGTGTCCAAAATCCAGACGAGTGTCCAAAACGTTATAATACTCAAATTGGGGTGCTTTTTTCTGGGGAATCGAATGCAAAAAGAAAAATTCAAAAAAAGTTTCCGGAACACTGTCAAAATTGCAAAAACGTGAGACATGATTTTCTAATTAAAAATAAAAAATAAAGAAATGAGTGAATTCTTTTTTAAATTTCTAATTGATCCAGACGAGTGTCCAAAACGTTATAATACTCAAATTGGGGTGCTTTTTTCTGGGGAATCTAATGCAAAAAGAAAAATTCAAAAAAAGTTTCCGGAACACTGTCAAATTTGGAAAAATGTGATTCTTGATTTTCGCATTAAAACAATTAAAAAAATGAATGAACTCTTTTTTAAATTTCGAATTGATCCAGACGAGTGTCCAAAACGTTATAATACTCAAATTGGGGTGCTTTTTTCAAAAAATGAATAAATTCTTTTTTAAATTTCTAATTGATCCAGACGAGTGTCCAAAACGTTATAATACTCAAATTGGGGTGCTTTTTTCTGGGGAATCGAATGAAAGAAGAATAATTCAAAAAAATATTCAGGAACACTGTCTAATTTGCGAAATCGTAAATCATGAATTTAAAATAAAAATAAAAAATTGACGCATAAGTTGAAATAGCTCAGTGTAAGAATTGTTTAATAGCAACAAACCAAGGAATTAATAATACAGAAAAGTACGAAGCAGAGGAGACCGTGCAGACTGTGAAATCAGGTGGGATTGAATTAGTACAACTGATTAGTCAAACACAATGCTGATAATATTACAGTGTCTTTTTGTCGCAAGCATCTCTAAAGAATGAAGAGTAGTGGATTGAAGTACAAAAGGGAAGGAGTGAACGAGTGGCAAAAGCAACAAAGTTGTGCTTGCGGTAGGATGAAACTAAGAATTGAGCTACTCAGTTATTCATGTCGTAGGGTACTCATGCGCAACATTTCCAACTAAACAATTCACACCAACTCCTTTTTCTTCCACTCTCAACAAAGAAACCTCAACCCACAAGGTCGAAACTTCCCTTAGAAAATGATTCTCTCAAAAACGTTACTGCAATACCATTATTGCGGTAACCTATTTTTTTAGTAACATTATTACCGTATCATTAATTCAGGAACATTACTTTAGTACCATTACTTTAGTAACATCACTTTAGTACCATTACTTTACTCTCTAAATCTGAATCAGCGAAACTCCGCTGATTAGCAGCTGACAGCGGATTTTCATTCGCTGATTACCAGCTGTGCAATCTGCGCTGTGAATCAGCGAACTCTGTTGAATTTTCGCTGATTCAGATTTAGAGAGTAGTAACATCACTTTAGTAACATTACTTTAGTAACATTACTTAAATAACATTACGTCAATAACATTATTTCAGTAACGTCCCCAGAGTTTAATGACAAAAAAATAACACGAATCTTTTTTCCAATTGGAATTATTTTTGAAAATCGAACTTTACGAAATCAATTTTGGATGTACTCAAACTAGATCGGATCGATTAGTCGCGCATGAGATTTAACACTCTCCAGTGTCAGCACATAGGTATTATCTATTTGACAGGATTGAAGTTGTTGGAGTCACTGTTTACACAGTTACGCACAAATCTTGGGGCACTTGAGTCTTTCATATTAAAACGGGCCCCCTACATATAAGCGCGATGGTAGCATCTAGGTTGTGACAAATAATAGCGCTGCGAGGGTGCACACGATACGTAACCCCAACACCCTCTCCATAGGGCAATTTATCTATATTATACCCTCAGTTGGCTCTACTGTGTGTTTTGACAGGAACAGCATTATTAAATACCCTGGATATCTGATCCCCGACACCCTTAATCTACATATTATACGGTTACCTACGCGTGGCCAGCTTCCCCGGACAATGTTGTCCCTACGGCACTTTTAAGGGATGAAAACGCCCTGGATGAGTTACAGTCAAACCAATATCCACGCACTTGAAACAAAACGTTGTCACTGTTTCATTAAAATGCGAACGCTCCAAATTCTATTCATCATTTTCCTACACCCAGAGTGCATAAATCTACCGCGTGTATAGAAAACTGTCGAAAAATGTCGATAGTCAGAAAAATTATCCGTAAGGCACAATAATTAAATTAATAATAATAATAAAAATGTACCCATTATTATCCTAGGGTAATAATGAACACTTTATTGACCTGCAAATATGCCCTAGGGTATTAATGAACACTTTATTGACCTGCAAATATGCCCTAGGGTAATAATGAACACTTTATTGACCTGCAAATATGCCCTAGGGTAATAATGAACATTTTATTGACCTGCAAATATGCCCTAGGGCAATAATGGGTACTTTATTGACCTTCTGGACTATGTGGAGAAACTTAGCACGTGCCGATACATAATAATAATAATAATAATAACAATAATACAAATAATAAGAAGAAAAATAATAAGAAAAATAATAAAAAGAATAATAATAATGCGTGTATATGTATCAACAATTTTTAGTTTTACTCAATTACATTAACAATAATTTTAATTGTTTAAATCCAATAAAAGTTCGAGCAAAAGATTTGTACTACTTGAGAATGTTGAGACCAATTAGATAAATCTTTTAAAAAGGAAAAGTGGCCAGAAGTGATTCGATTGATCGAATCATCCCCTTTTGGTAAAAGAGATCAGATCCCTTTGTCTGTCGGGTATCTTTTCATAATACAGCCTTAATGATCTATTGCGAAAACTCAGTCGGGGATGTAGTATAATTCTCAACACGCTTCCTGTCACGTGGATCGGGCATTTGTCACTCCTTTTTATCTTCCACCGAATAGGATTACACAACGAACATTGCTAATTTTTCTCATAGTGGCCTTTTTAGCCCCTATTTTATGTCTCTCAATGATCCTGCTCGACTTGAGGATGAGCTATGATATTTAACACCCTATAATGTATATCCTATAAAAGTATCCTAATCCGCCTGTAAAAATTTGTCGATGGGTGGCAACTGGAAATGAAATATGAACAGCAGAATCGCGTGAGAACAGTTTTTTTGGAGAATCAAATAAAGTAAACGATTAGTATGCTTTCTACAATATAAATGAAAATAAGATTTGATCTGTTATTCAACAAGGTCTGTCTTAAAATGGTTGCAACTTAAATTAAGACCTATTTCCTGTCTTAAAATAAGATTCACTTTTTACAGTGATAATTTTACCAGCAAAACTTTGTTGAAGACACAAAAAGCCAGGAAAAAGTATTTTTCTTTTCAGAGGGAAGGTAAAAGTTGCCATTTAAATGACATTTTAGTTTCGAGAATGAGATTTGATTAATTTTCCCTCAAAGACTGGATCACGGGGACTAATCAAGTTTTATTATGATCGTGATTAAAATTGGCTTAAAAGCTGTGCTTGGCAGAAATCGTGTTGAACGCATGGCGGAGAGATATAGCATAATCTAGTCTCGTTTTACGAGCAATAACGAGATTCGGCAATAATTGCACTACAAGTACGAGCTCGCGCCAAGCACAGTTTAATTCCAGGCGATATTATAATTAAGTGGTTCTAACGTAATGGTTGGCGTCACGTCAAGTGGTAACGCGGGCAGGTGCTCATCCCGGTGCTTCGTTCAAACAATCAACGACCCGATGGTGGGCGTCACGCAAACTCTTGTACTTTGTAGGATAGGCAACTTTACGTGCCAAAGTTCTTGTATCAGTACTTTTTTCTTGCTTCAAAAGCGTCAGAAAAAGACATACAAATTATAGACAATGCACTCAACATATTCCTCAAGCTTCAAGGCAGTATTTTATTTAAAAAAAACATTTTCATCTTATCAACAGATTTCATCCTGAAAATCGATTTCATCTTAAAGAACGATTTTATCTTAAAAACAATTTCATCTTAAAAAACAATTTAATCTTAAAAACGATTTCATCTTAAAAAACAATTTCATCTTAAAAACAATTTCATCCTAAAAACAATTTCATCTTAAAAAACAATTTAATCTTAAAAACGATTTCATCTTAAAAAACAATTTCATCTTAAAAACAATTTCATCTTAAAAAACAATTTCATCTTAGGAACCTATTTCATCTTAGAAACCTATTTGATCTTAAAAACCGAAATCATTTTAAAAACGATTATTTTTCGAAAACGAATCCATCTTCAAAAGAAATCCCATCTTTGGAAACAAATCTATTTTGCAAAAAAAATGTACCATCTTGGGCAACAATTCTATATTTTATAAAACAATTATTCCGCAAAAACTGCGATGTTTGATATTATTATAACCTTTTTGTTAAAAAAAATGAAAAATTTTGTGATTTGATAATAATAATTTCGAAGTTCTTATAAGTTCTTTTAGGGTTAAATTCAAAATAGTTGAAAACAAAAAGTATATTCAATATTATATATACAACAAAAGTTGAGACTTATTTGTGATTTCTCCCCTTTGATTCACGTGTCTTCTTCCCATGACAAAATTTCAGCAATTATGATATCATATTTAATCGCAAAATTGGTTTTCCAGAAGGGTAAATTAATGACCTTAATATGAAAACCAATTATTTTGTAATATGAACCTAGCAATCAGGTTAAGTTCAGAATATAAAGTAATAATGGCAGTGAATCATGCTCTAAATCTGATCATCAACTATAAGAGTTAATTAAACAGACTTACACTACAAAAACATGGTGTCTTATTTTGAGCAAAAACGTCTTAATTTAAGACATATTTGCTGAGTAAGACACAAAAAATGTCTTAATTTAAGACGTTTCTGCCCAAACAAGACACTTTTGTGCCACTTGTAAGACACCATTTTTCCAGTGTATTTCCTGTCTTAAAATAAGATTTACTTTTTACAGTGTAAATCCCATGCATGCGCAAAAATCGGACAAGTAAAAGCGTCTAATTTTGTAGAAAAGTGACAATTAGTTAACAAACAAAAAGCGTAAAAAATGGTAGGATCAATACAAGATATCATTTTCTATTAATCCTACAATTTTTTGATTTATTTTTTAAATTAAAACTGCACTGTAAAAACATCTTAAATTAAGATACTCGTTTTTGCAGTGTTAACATAAAAATCGTCCTGTAAAAAGTAAATCTTATTTTAAGACACGAAACTAGTCTCAATTTAAGTTGCAACACTTTTAAGGCAGACCTTGCTGATTTTCAGATCACATCTTGTTTTCAGTTACATTGTGGAAAGCATAGTAATAGGCAGACTAATCTTATTTTCAAAATAGCATTAATTTCCGATGCACTCTCTAAATTTGAATCAGTGAAATTTCACTGATGAAATAGCTAGAAGTGAGCTACTGAATCAATTAATGAAAATTTGACTGAAAAACAGTGGAAT
>WNHD01006914.1:0-10087 GCA_011057455.1 Ganaspis sp. Gsp50 | reverse complement strand
TAATTTTTCTCATTTTTTACCGTTTTCCCTAAATCGTTACTTTTATATTAAAAAGTACAATGTGTTTATTGAAATTTGTAAAATATTTTCTTTCAGTGTGTACACATGAGGAACCGAATTACGCAAAAAAGTCAATTTGGACAAAAAGTGGACGTACGAGGTGCTAATTAAGATGACGATATATGATATTAATACAACAATATATACTTTGAGGAACAATTAAACTATATAATCAATGTGAACTTAATATGTTTATATCAATATTTATAGAAATACATAAACCCTAACCTCAATTATAGTATTATGATGTACTTTGGAGACAAATCTAAAGTAATCATAAATAATGTCACTTTATCAGTTATTAAAAGCGTCATGTCATCAACCTGTAACCTGTTGCTACGTAAATTGTTTTGGAACATGTTCATATAATCAATGATAATTTATTAAATCCGATTTATACTTAATGACACATTGAGTATCATATATGGGAGGCCAAAAAATGTATTGCGCAGCCGTAGAATATAGGACTGCGCATCATTGTAAGCATTTATGTCTACCCACCATTTAATTTGAATGTTTATTGCAGCTTTCCGTTTAACCTTACCTAAAGCATTAAATGCAAGCTTTAGTAAAGCTTCCCGATAAACATTTATTCATAATGGGCATTTAAATCTTTATGCAAGCTTTCCGAAAACTTACAATTAAATCTTCCAAACATTGCACTTATAAGTTTAGGAAAGGTTCAGTGCTATGTGGGAATGTTTACACCAGCGCCCTGTTTCTCTAAACTGATCTTTTTTCACTAATAATTGAACAATTTTTTTTTAATTTGGTAAAACAAATCTTTAATAGTAGACGAGAAAATTTCTCTCTAGGAATTTTCGCATTATGAAACTTGACCGCGACACTTTTTCATTTGAAATTTAAAAAATGCGTATTTTTTCTCAGTGCTGAATTCAATGATAGTTTTAAAAATACTTTTCCCGTGCTGAAATAATTGTAGAAACATTTGCTGGAATGAAGATTGAATTAGAGTGAGAAACAAGAATGTAAAACACGATAAGCGGGCCAAACATGAAAATCACATAACTTACAGAAGAGCGCCCTGACAGTGGGTAAATTTCCACAAGAATATGAAAAGGACTGTGAGTTAAGTGAACTGTAAAGCGGAATGCTTGGATTATAAACCGACCCCACTGAAAAAAATTCTGTAGGATTGAGTCTCGACCCCTCGACAACGAAAAACCTTTGCTTCTCGCAGGCCTTTAAATTAAGTGCAAAAGCTTATAACACTCATGTAAAGTCTTCAAATGGATTTTAGTCATGAAAAGAAAATGTGAAAGATCTTGAAATGCGTAGCAAATCTGGAATTACTAAATCTAAGAGGATGAAAAATGATTTTCACTCTATGGCCTAAACAGTTTTTGCTCAATTTAAATGAAATTATGTTACAGAAATGTTTTATAGCTGAAAAGGGGAAAAAACATTCAAATAATAAATTCAATGTTTGAAAAAGGAAGTGGATGAAAATTATTTTGAATTGAATTGTTTTAGGGAAAATCAGCCAAAGACGCTACACTATACATATTTGGTGAAAAAATATATAGTTAGTTAATTTGTTTTTTTTTAATTAACAGTTGTAATTTTCATTACTTAAACATTTATTATTTATTTAGTATTCATAACCGATTTATTTGTTCTTGCTTTTTACTAACTGAGCGCAATTAAAAATATTTTTGAAACTAGAAAAATTATTTTTTTAAGATTTAGAATTTTTCGTTTTTCGTAATTAAATTTGTTTCGATTTATAAATTACTTATTGTAAATGCTATTTTTTGTATTCAAATAAAAATATCTATCTCTAAATCTTTGAAATTAATTTTTCTACCTTCAAACCCACATAGCACCCAAACTTCCCTGAAACTTGACAGAAGCTTGCACGGCGAGGTTAGGAACCTTGAGTGTCGAAGTTCTTACAAGTTTGTGTCAAAGTTTGAATGTCCGCACGTACAAAATATTTACACGAAACCTCGAGCGAATGAATTGAAATGTAATATTCGCTCAAGGTTTCGCGTTTCAATTTCAATTTAAAAAAAATGTGAATGACAATATTTTGTGAATTGTCCCATATGTACAATTTCTAATCCAGAATTTTAAAGGGCTGCTAAAAATTTAAAAATACGTTTTCTCAAAGTTGCAGTTTGCCCGTGTTTATAAATACCCATATGACAAAACAAAAAATGTATACATAAGAAGTGTGACGTCACTGATAGTAGTTTGATCAGAAAAGATGCAAAAATAGGGAAAAGGGCATAATCGAAGCCAAGCAGGGCTAATAAGGCCATATATATTTATTCAAGGGGGAATGGTGGATTTTATGGAGAATGAAAGGGGACAGAGAAGGTGGAAGTGACCAGGGGTGAGACTGGTTTGGCTTAGAATTCGGGAAATTGTGACTGCGAGTTGCCAAGGATGGATTTGTATATGTTAGAGTTAGATCCATGGGAGACCCCATAAAGTGACCCCAGACTAGTCTCACCATCCCTTTGCAATAGTATCGCACGACCCCCCTCAGACCCGCACAAGAAATTATTGCTCTCCTTATATATTCGTCGATCCGATCGGGGGTCGAGCGAATAATTCGGTACTCTCGATTCGAGTGAGACTAAATCAGACGAAAAGGAAAAAAAGAGCGTTCTGCTCGGCGTGACTCGTTCTAAAAAAAAACTACTGACTCGTAACATTCAATGGGGACCAGAAACAAAAATACTCGACTAATATTCTCTTCGTATTATTCAATAATATTATACTTCTCATTCAATAATATTATTTTCTCGTGAGCGACAAAAAATGAAGAAAATTTTTCAACAAAATTTTTCAATTTTTCAAATAATTTTTCAACATTCTTTTTCTGAACATTCAGACAATTTGTATGTATATATAAAATTTTTTACTTAAATTATTTAAGGGGTCACGTTACCCTAAACGCCTGTAAATTGGACGGTATTTCAAAAATAAAGACGAAATAATTAAAGATTGAAGTTTTTGATAATTACACTTCAAAAATACATGTACAGGGGAGTGGCGGCTAAAACGGTGCAGCGGGTAAATCGGCGCACTTGCATTTATAAGAATTGAGTAATTTTATTAAAAAAGGAATACTTTTAGTTTCAATATTTATGTATTTCGAGATAGCAGATGCTTGTTAGTTTCGATCTTTTGAGTAAAATAAACTGATTTGCAAAGATAATTTCAATGAACTTTTCCTTTAAACAAAGTTTATTTTTGCACTATCACATGCGGCTAAAATGGCGCAGTTATAGTTCTTGTCAATAAATTTATAAATATAGTTCAATGCAACATTTTGTAATTAAAAACATACTTTATTTTTTTTACCATTAATAAGAAGATTCTTCAAAAACCATTATTATATAATTTTATAAACATTTAACCTTTTTTTACGAATGTGAAATAAATAATCAAATAATGTATTTAAAAGTTGTATTAACTTCACTCTAAATTTCTTAGAGTGAGATCTTACTCTAAGAAATTTAGAGTGTTGATTTATAATTTACAAATTATATTCATTGCAAAGTTATGGATTAAAAACATAATTGAATTGCATTTTAATTTGTCAAAAAACACAATATTACATTTTACTTTATTTATTTACAAGAAAAAAATAGTGCGCCAAATTACCCGCTTGGGTAGGGTAACTTGGCGCAGTTGTACTTTTTTTTAAAAACCTATAGTTAGTCCTCTTAATCAATTTTTAATAAAATTTTCTCTACACAAGAAGTTAGTTGAAATGTTGAACTAATAATTTCTGCTTTTATCAACAATGAAAACGTTCTTCAATCTGTAATAATTAATCATTTACATAATGTGCGCCGTTTTACCCACCTCTCCCTTATTTAACTTTAAGAAAATGATAATTTGCTTTAAGGACCTTAATTTTATATTTAAGTATGTGTTAAAATACTTGTGGTCTTTGGCCCGTAAATAAAAGAAACTTTGATGTTAATAAATCATTATAATATGTCAAATGAATTTTTGCTGTAAACACAGCTCATCAGAACTACAAAAAAACAAAAGAATCGTATAATAATGACATAATTGGAAATGATTAACATAAAGTCAGTAAAATAAAAATAATAACTTATGTACACGCATATAAGCATAAATAAAAACAATAAGAAATAAATCAGTTAAAAATGTAAATATAAATACATAACCTCAAAATGTAAAGGGCTACAAATTGACAGCAATCTCTCCCTTACAATAGAGAACTGTAACTTTGAATGTAAGCTTTAGGAAAGCTTCCCGTTAAACATTTATTCATAGCAGACATTTAAATATTTATACTAGCTTTCCTAAAATATGTAATTAAATATTCCGAACCTGGCAGTTAAAGCTTTAGTAAAGATTTGGAAAATGTTCAGTGCTATGTGGGTAATTATATTGGTAAATTCCTGCTTTAAGTTTTTGCCTTGTTTGACCTATATAAACTTTGATACAATCTTTACACTTTATTTTATATATAACATCGGTTTTTTAATTTTGGTATTCTAGCTAAGGGATTAACGTACTTTGAATTCAGAATGGGTTGTCTGGTATGAATTTATTAAGAATTTTATTTGAAATGACTATTTTATAAAATCAATTGTTTCATTAACTGATTTTTTGGATTTTTATAACAACATTTTTATAAACAACATTTCTAATAAATTCATATCAGGCATTCTAATGATTATTTTTTAATGACTGACATATGTTTATTATTTTAAGAGTAAAACGCCTGACCACCTTCGTCATTTTTCATCACATGCCCTTAATCAGTGTTGTTTGCATTAAACTTTTATTAATTTTTATCGTTTTAGCATTTTATTATCGTTTAAAGTATTTTACACACTTTAGTTTTCAGTATCAATTTTTAAAACTTTTAATGCATTTTTTGTTGCAGAGAATAACATAACCTACCTTACCAAAGTGGTTGCATGAAAAAGCGCGCCAATATCTGAAAAATTAAATTTATTAAAAGAACTATTTTCCGTGTAATAAGTGTGATATTTCTTTAATTAGAAATTGTAAATAATTTGTTTTTATTTAAACATTTCAAAAAATGAAACAGTTAATATATATTCGTTTAATTATTCTATACTTATTCTTTAGTCTTACTTACCTTTTAATAAACATTTTTATAATTATACATTTTTATAATTAGCAACATATTCAATAGTAATTACAAATTGTCTTTTAATTACTTTTGTTAGAAAGAATCATTAAAAATTTATTAATTAATTTATTTATTATTTTACATATTATCAGTCACTGAAAATTAGTAAATCTTCACTATTTCAATCGGTAAACGACTCTCCGCTATTAAATTTGTAGAAAATTACACGTTCATATTGAGAGAGAATTAATAGAGAGAATGATTTATAAATGTAAAATTAGGGTATATTTTGCTTTTTCATAGTTTGTTGATAATGTAAAAATCGATATCCTTGAGTCAGTTGAGCTCCTAAATTTACGATATGGCACGAAAACAGTAACAGATTTCTCGGTTTCACTTTCACAGAAAACCTCATAAAAGCCATTGAATAACACGAGAGGGCTGAAATTGAAAAAATATAACAATGTCAATGAGTACTTGAAAGTAGTCAAAAGAGACAAATGAAAGTAAATCAAGCTTTTTTATTTACATTGATGAAAATAAAATTAACACATTAGGGGTCATCCACATATTACGTGATACAAATTTCGGGTAATTTGGACCCCCTCCCCTCTATTGTGATACTTTTTCTATTGTTTAAATATTAATTTATAATGGAGCATGATACTTTGTCTAACCCCCTCCCCCCTCATGGATATTATGTGGATGACCCCTAAGGCAAGTTTTTTTGTACCTAGTGTCATTTTTCCACTTATGTATTGCGGGTCCCTTTGAATATCGCCGATCGTTGAAATTGGAATCATCCAATTGAACACTGGTCCCCAAAAATGTGTACTGAAATAGTTTAAAATATTGAGATTAATTCTTCCATATGCACTAAATATGTAAAATATATTTTTAAAAATATATGTAAAAATTTAATAACTTTCTACAGAATATTTATATTTATCTTATGTAATTAAATTTAACACCCGAGTTTCCACTCTATATTGAATTAAAATTTGTATAAAGGTGGCGCCACATACTATTTCTACAATGGAAGAAATGTGCTATTAAAATATAAATAGAATAATATAAATGGAAAAGTAGTATTAAATTAAATTTATATGAATACATATTTCAGTCCTGACATATTTGCCGAGCATTTAAAATTATGCTTTAACACATTTATGTTTTATTATTTCTCCTTCTGTCTGCATTTGTTTGAATTTCGCGTCCATTTTTCTTCGACAGTGTGGCGCCTCCTGTATGCCAATTTTAATTCAATATAGAGTGGAAACTTACGTGTTAAATTCACTGCACTATGCAATGTTGCAATATTGGCGCAATATTGCCAACATTACTATATAATGCTGCGGCAATATTGCTGCAATATAATACGTACTATTTGCCTGAATAATAAAAAAGTTATCCAAAAGTACATTGTAAAGTTTCAGAATATTTTTCTAACAATAATTGAAAGTTACCTCATGAAGTAGTCTCTCGTTTCCTTATTCGTTAAAATCTTTCTCACGTGACTCGCCATTGTCACGTGATTTTTTTAAATTGCGAGACCCACTGAAAAAAGATGAATATTAGTAACATTTAATATAAATGTGATTTTATATGTATTTGAAGTATAATACTTCAAAATACATATAAAATATTCAACAATAATTCTTATATTTTCATACATAAATGTCAAATGCGTGGTTCAATGTTAATAATACATTTTTTCAAGGTCAGCTTTCTAAATCCAATCTTGATTTTTCACATTGTATCTAATCGGTTTTTTTTCTATATAGCTACTTGTTTTTCCTTTTATATTTGTTTACGTTTATCAAATCAGCTGATGTTACTTTTCCATGCTACACTTGTCACTGCGATAGTGATACTTCCGTATTTATTAAAAATTTAAAGTCATATTTGAAGCGCAGAATAGATTTTTTTTTTATTTCCTACAGGATTTGACAATGTTTACAAGTCATGTTATTTGATTTAGAAAAGAGTACATTTTTATTTATTTTTTTCATGTTCTCATTTTACAAAATGTTTTGAAAAAATTATTCGAAACCCTAGCGCTATGAACACTCTTATGCATACTTTTACCACATGTATATACAGTGGTGGAACCAGAAAAAATGGGTGGGGGGATTTCGACCAAAATGTGCCCCATAACCATTGATTTTTTCGATTTCGGGGGGCCTACGCCCTTGTGTATATACTTTTAAATATATAAATAAAAAAAATTATGAAACAATTTTAATGTGACCAGGACATTTAAGGAGTCAGCACAATTGTGACACGATCTGAAGAAAGGGACCTTAACAGCATTTGAAATTAGGTTATGTTTGCTGACAGTTTTAACTTAATTAATGCATCTGTTTTAATTATTTGCAGGCAAAAACAGTTTACCTTGAATAGCTTTTTTTTATACTGTCGAGAAAAACTTTTTTTGCCTGCAAATAATTAAAATGGAAGCATTAATTAAGTTAAAACTGTCAGTAAACATAACCTAATTTCAAATGCTGTTAAGGTCCCTTTCTTTAGATCGTGTCGCAATTTTATTTTGTTTGTTAATATGTGAAATAATGTTTTGATAAAAATCAAGAGTTAACACACCTTGGAATAATTAAACTTTCCTGGAGAATATTGTTCGTAACTTGAACAAAAACATGAATTTCGTTCTACTTTCGATTCATTCTTTTTACATGAGAAATTTGCAGTGCACACTCGTCGATGCTTAAATGTAAACTGGAATCAAGTAAAAAACCGGATTTTCTAGTCGATTCTACTTTTAATATGAATAAAATCGACATCACTTGGCGGACATTCTCGCTGATTAATGCAAGACCACATATTCCTCTTGTATCTAATCTCTTTAACATCATGCATAATGACGTCATACTCGAGAAGGTGAAAGAAGCGGGGATGATACTTTGGTGTCATAATAATAATCCTGCGATTAAAATCTTATATCGTCGATTGTTTATTTTTTTTTTTTAATCATTTGTATTTAAATGTCGTTTTAAATTTGATCTTTTCCGAAATGACGATTCTATACATTCCGAACTTTACATTCGGAAAGTAACAAACAATGAACGTGCTATATTAATTTTTAAGCTCCCTTGGCTAATTTCTTTAATATATATTTATTTTTCAAATAAAATCAATAACATTTTAATTGTAATAGGACAAACTCTTGTTCTTTTTTCCATTGCCACACAACAAAAAGAAAGGTTCGTTTTAGAACAAAATTTGGTTCGAAAATTCCATTTTAAACAAAAGAGTACATCAGAGAATTCAGTACCTACTCAAATTTAACAAATTGAAATGAATTCTCGAATGAAAACAAAACAAGACTTCTACCATATGTCAAAACGTAAATCAGAAAGTATTATTAATTTCTAAAAACGTAAACAAATTTTGGGCACAAGAAACTTTGAAATTTTTTTGAGAATATCTACACTTGGGAACTTGTCACAAATTGTATATATACGAAAAATGACAAAAAATGATAAATATTAAATAATTATCTACCAAATACCAAATATTGTAAAAAATACAAAAATGTAATCCAAATAATTGCAAGACAGCATTGAACCTTCTGAGATACTTTTCTCCATTTAGTGCCATTCCAATGAGTTCTTTGATTCCAAGATCTTCTCTAAATGAAACTTAGTTCTATATTTCTGAGCGGAGTTTTGTAAAAAAAACAACCGACTAATAAAACGATTTTGCTTTCGTAAACTAATAATTTGAAGTTTTATTTATTAATAAAAAAGGCGAGATGATGTGATAAATAAAAAATGTGTTCTCTCTAAATCTTACTAATTTGAAATAGTAAATTATTTTACTTACTATTTAAAATTAGTAATTTTCTACTACAAATTAGTAGTTTTCTACTAATTAATAGTCAAATTTCTTGCTATTTCAAAGGGTAAACGAATCCGCACTCTTTTAGATTTAGAGAGTTGTAAATTGTGAGAGATAGAACGTTTCGAATTTTAGTGTAACTTTCTTTTTATTTATTTGTACCTTCGTCATTTTTACACAGATTTTAATTAAACTTACGTGAACTACTCATTATGTTATCTATTTTTTATTAATTATGGAATAAAAATCTAATTTTTTAATTTAGACATAAAAAATGTGAAATAAATTTTTAATCTGTTTTTTTTTAACACTTCGCCCCTTTTTATTTTCTTTTTTCACGTATAATCAAATTCCTTATTCTTTCACCTTTTATTTAAAAAAAATCATCTTGAAGACTCTGTTAGATCCCGAGATATCACCCGTTTTTTATGATTATGCTCAATTTCTAATTGTAAGTTAATAAATAGAATTTGTATTAGAAAACAAACCAATAACAGACAAATGAAGGTAATGCAAATTTGAACACTGGTTCTTTATGAGAATTCAAGATACCAGATTATGAAAAGGGAGATATCTCGGGACCTAACAGAGTCTCCATCAAGATGATTTTCTTTTTTAAATAAAAGGTGAAAGAATAAGCAATTTGATTATACGTGAAAAAAGAAAATAAAAATTTAGAAAAAATAGTTTGAAAATTTTATTTCACATTTTTTATATCTAAATTAAAACATTATATTTTTGTTCCATAATTAATAAAAAATAGAAAACATAATAAGTACTTCAAGTACGTTTCATTAAAATCGGTATTAAAATGCCGAAGATACAAATAAATGAAAAAAAAGTTACACCAAAATTCGAACCGTTCTATCTCTCATAATTTTCAATATTTTGAAAAATCCTTTTGGCTCAAATTACCTCTAATATAGAACTATAATTTGGATAAAGTTCCGAAAAGCACAAACCTCCAATTTCACTGCAACTTCGTATACCTACGTATTTTGGTGCGCTGATTACGAATATCATAGTGAAAATACCCGCAAATTTATTTTTCATGGT
>WNHD01006909.1:0-11243 GCA_011057455.1 Ganaspis sp. Gsp50 | reverse complement strand
AAGGATATTTAATGTTCTGTTGGTGCCTTGCATACCCCATGTACCATAAGATGCTAACAGTATGTGCACATGAACCTAATGTACGTGCACCAGATCTACACGTACAATAATACCCTTGAATTGGGTTGATGTTGTCATCGAGTTCATGCACTTGCTCCATAGGTATTTGGTACCTTATCCACAATTGGTACTTTTGAGCATTTTTGAATCGTGAGTAAATTTCTGATTCTAATTAGTTCTGGAATCTGATAAGCATTTCGTGGTACTTCCAGCTGGAATACTTCTCCTTGTTCTCTTTGGAGTTTGTCTGGAATGAAGGTTGGAGACAAGTTTAATTGATATTCTCCAAAAGTTAGACGTCGCAAGTATTCAAGTGTCAATCTCGGCAAATCAAGCACTCGTTCAGCGTTAAGGAGAATCCGTCTTCGAACATTTCTTCTGTGCAAATTTTCTGTTTCTACATAAATCTGAGGATAATTCGGTTCCCTTGGTCTTGCTAACATCTCCCTTGCTAACTTTGCATTTGCTTCATTCATGTGGATTCGCTCATAGAACCGATTATATATTGCTCCACAAATAAGATAGAAATCGCGCAGGTTATGTAGATACGTAATGGATACTTGGTGTGAACAAAATTTAAAAATTGATTTCATACGCACTCAACAATCCGAGTTTTGTAATTAATCGAGATTAGTTCGCTTCCTTGTAAGGGAATTAATGGTTGTGTTTTAAATTATATTAATATGATTTTATTTAATATTGGAGATTCGTTGGACTGGATCCTCTTGTGGTGAAATTGTCGAAGATTCGGGAAGAGTTTTAGGGCGTGGGGATTTTTTATTATAGGTAGGGATAGGTCGATTAATAAAATTCCGGCCCTGAGCTCGTTATCCTCACTAACTTCTTATCTACTTCGCGTTCTTTTGTTTTGGGGGAATTGAGGTTTGGGATAATCGAATTTTTCGATAATTGATGGAATACCCAATGGTAAAACAAAAATAATATTAAATAATAATCGTCACGACTCTGCGAGTTGTCAACTACACAGAGGTAGTGCTTTCTTTCGTTTTGAGGTTTTATTAATTTTGTGTGCAAATTAGTGTTTTATTTTGTAATTGTGTATTATTTATTATTTATTTAGAGTGGCGATTTTGTATCGGACGATGAAATAAAAGGATGAATAGTGAGGAAGGCGAGTCAGGGACAGGGAAGTTTGGAGGTTCTCCAGAAATACTTTTGGGACCAATTTTTTGGCGTTGGGGAACCAATGCGGTCTAAAAAAAAAGAAAAAAAGGAATAAAAAAAAAATCTCCTATCCAACCATTAGAGGACTCAAGCCCCTCCATTTCATCAAAATTAATCCGGTCATGAGGATAAGTTTTTTATCTGTTTACTTGATTGTTCATTATTATTTTCGTTTTCATCATTTATATTTTTGACTGTCTGTTTTTCTTTGATTCCCTTATATTTCACCCGTCAATTGATATATTTTGTAATTATTTATATTTGTATTTGTATCTATTTCTTTATTTTGCTGTGTGTATTGAGTGTGAGTGTCATGATTCGTGTCCCATCTGATTTTTTATGTGTCCCTTTTTATATGTTTATTTAAATATAATATTATGTTGACCTTATGAATTTGTCTATTTTAGTTGTCCTCGTATAATTTGTTTATGTTTAATTCATTTAATGGAAAACTTTCATTTATATTTTATTTAGTTTGTCTTATAAAATTATTTACGTTTCGAATTTTGTTATAATCAAAGAAAATTCGTTCCATCCTCTGTCAAAAGTTGTGGTTCTCCTGCTTCTAAACATGCCGGCATACGCCAGTTTATTCCTAGTCTTGTCAATAATTCTGTGACATCTCGATATCCACGATCAATAACACTGAAAAAATTCTGGGGTATTATTACACGGTGAAAACGATTTGTTTGATTCAAACATAATGTTTGAATTAAACTTATTTTCACTTTGTTATACAGTCAAACATATTTAAGTTTAATTTAAACACATTTTTTTTTACTTAATACACCAGAGTCCCGATCGAGGAGTTTCATTTTATTTCTATTTTTTGCATTCTTTTGTTAAGCGGACGGTGAAAACAAGTGAGAGTGGGACGTCAGAAACAAAGAGCGAAGGAGCGTAATAAGTTGTGGCGTCTAAAGGAGAGTCCAGAACAGATGGTTTCTGAACGTCGACGTATTGAAAACGACGCGTTCTATCGACGCGTCGACGTTGAGAACCTAACCTCAAACTGCCTATTCTGGACTCTCCTTAAAGCGACTCACTCAGTTTCGCTGGGAGCAGGGGAAACGTTCTAACAATAAGTGTAAAGAAGTTCGTACGGTCCTTTCTGTGTAATTTTTCGTGCGTCAAGGACAGTTCCGATCGAGGAAGACCCACCCCGGAGCTTCCGACTCGATCGGGACTCTGGTGTATATTGAATTCAAAAAGTTTTATTTGAATTATTAAAAATCTTTCCGTGAAAGTCTCCTTTACTGGATGGTTCCTTGCAATGAGAGGGTGATTCTCCTTGCTCTAAAAACATACTCCTTGGTGAATAACTGAAATACATTTTATGATTCTAGGAATATAACTTGATACTTTTTAAATTTGAATTGGTGAACATCAAGAACAGTTCAAAAACAGGTGTCTTATTTTAAGAAGATTATTACTATTCCACGTTATTGGTTAAAATAACGTAAAACGCTTCCTTATTGGTCCAAATTTTAAGATGGCAATAAACGTCTTAAAATATGTCCATATAGATGTCATATAGATATAGGTCATATAGATGTTTATGAACATCTATGTTTATGTCAATCAAGACACCTGTTTTTGTAGTGTAATATACAGTGTGAGTGTTTAGTTATAAGTAACTAAATATTTGGTGAAATTTCACTATTTCAAATCTAGAGAGTAGTTGAAAACTTTTTTACACAAAAAATGTTTTGTAACAATGTTTTTTAAACGCAATGAATGTCAATTACATTTCAAAACTTTTATTAAAAGAATATAGTATAAACTCTTAATTCGCCAATGCGCTTCAATATTTTGCGTATTTTATACATACTCGCATTTCTCACGCAAGCATCGATAGTCATAGCTTTTAATATTTATCGACATTATATGTATATATATATAATATTTTTATACTCTTACATCACTTCTTTTTCTAAGTAACTATGGAATATCTTTACTGGAGAAATACTTGGCAATGCACGAGTAATTAGTTACTACGAAGCAATTTTTTGACCACAAACGGTAACGTGCCAGTTGAGCGCACGTTTGATATGTTACGTCCTCCTTATAGCAAACATTCATTTTCTTCTTTTTTTGAAGTAAAAGCGTAATGCAGTGAAAGTGACATCCATTTTCCTTCGTTAAAGTTATTTCCAACTATTGGCTAAAAAAACAGAAATTAAAAACATAATTTAGTTTATGAAAAGAGACATTTACAGATGTTATGATGTCAGGGTGAATATTTTAAAAAATAATTAATTGTATTGATAAAAGCTATAGTACAAATTTAAAACTAGTATTCAAAAAGATAATTCGTTTTCATGTTAACAGGAATTTACTTTTTTTTGTAATAAGTTACGATTTAAGGAATTATTTAGAGGGTCTTTATTTAGAAAATCCATTTTTCTCCTACCTGCACGGAAAGTATGTCATTTAAGGCACTTATGGCGGGCGCAAAGTAAGCTATTGACGCCCGATGAAGCGGGCGCGATAGAGCAATTGTTGAGCCCTAGGGCGCAAAATGCACTTTTGCTTCCGTTAAATTGTCTCTAGGGCGCAAAACTATATTTTGCGCCCTAGGGACAAATTAAAATTCCGCTTGCAATCAAATTGTTCAGAATGCATTCTACTTTCATATATAAATTGGTTTCTTTATTATTATATGCTATTTGCAGCTCGTGCCCTCAATGATATACTTTTCATGCAGATAGGACAAAAAACGTTGTTCGCGACCTAAAGCACATCTCGCCCTGATGCAATCACCTACTTTGCGCCCTTGATGCGAAAATAACTATTTCGTCCTAAATATTTATTGAACTGTTTACATTTTTAAGTAAATTTGTGTGAACATTGTCAATTTATAACTTTTATATTCAAAAGAATTTGCATTTAGTGATATAAATGGGTGAAAATCAAATTCCTGACACTCAGTTACAGTAATCCTATAGGGGAATTATTATTCCTGAACTGCCCCAGTCAAAAATTAAAATGTCTTGTAACTTTAGTAAATTTTTGCCCTATATGACAGTATTAAATCCCCGTAATATTAGCTCTTTTGAAAACAAATTTGTATAAAGTAGAGGGGGTTGAATTTTGACTTTTTGAGTGACACCGTCATTTTCGAGTCCTTATAATTATGGCATAACTTAATTGTTTTTAATTTATATATAGCGAATTTTAAAGCATTTTTTATGCACTTTTTAAATAAAAAGGAGTTTTTTACCAAACAAATTTTGAATCCCTCGATTTTCAAAATTAAATCTCATTTTTCACTTTTGAGTCATTTGGACATTTTTTTATTTTGCTTCCTCATAGAGAAGCCTTGTTATTTTATTTTTAATCGAAAGCTGAGATTTTTGCCAATGAAATATGTAAAACTGGAAATGGGACAGTAATGAGTTTTCGAGAAAATGTAAAAAAATATGAAAAACTGTTGATTTTTTTACATCTTCTCGAAAATCCTTTATTTTTCTATTTCCAGTTTTACTCTTTTTTATTTAAAAAGTGCATAAAAATGCTTTAAAATACGCTATACATAAATTAAAAACAATTAAGTTATGCCATAATTATACGGACTCGAAAATGATGGTGTCACTCAAAAAATAAAAACTTAACCTCCTCTACTTTATACAATTTTTTTTCAAAAGAGCTAATATTGCAGGGATTTAATACTATCATATACGGCAATAATTTACCAAAGTTACAAGACATTCTAATTTTTGACTAGGGCAATTGAGGAATAATGACCCTATAATTGATTCCTAAAGTTTAAAAGCAATAAGTTTTTTAGTTTATCTGTAATTAAGTTGTTGCACAAAATCAAGTCGATAAATTGAATATTGATAAAACTTATCAACTTAGTTTTGTGCAACTACTTATGTTTAAACTTTCTAGAAGTATCCAAATCTTTTATGAAGAAATACTTTCAGAAAAGAGTTTAAAAAAGGGAGCAAATTGTGTGCCGATTCCTGAGGATAAGAAGGTAGAATAATTTATTGATAGTATCTACTATTCTTCAAAATTAAGCTATATAATACAACATTTTTCGGGTCATAAGTCACTAATAAAGAACCCTGTAAACTTATGAAGAACCCTTCCGAAGGAACGTCAATATCAACGAAAATAATATCAGAAAAAGCCAAATACTTTGACCATCAAATACGTAGAGCTCGATCGAAAATGTCGACACAGGAATCTACATAGGAAATAACATCGGAATTGATATCGAAACTTATATCACAAACGAAGTTGGAAACTACATCGGAAATAATGTGGGAAACTATATCGGAAACGATACTAGAATTTGGGACAAGATACTATATTTTATTATAGGTATGCTCAAATATAGTTTCCGATCGGTTTTTCTAAAAAACTTAAATTAAATATTTTTTTATTTGAAAGTATATTTATATATTAGAATGACAATTAAAATTATATTTTTTTGTTAGAATAAGGGCTAAAATTGAAGATGCAAATCCACTTATGCAAATCATTGTATCTTCTGCTCTATTTAAAGTATTGAGTATTTTTTTTTAAACTGTTCATTAAAGGAAGACCAAAAGATTAAGTACTCGTATTCACGAGGAGAGTAAAAGGTCACATATTTTGGATTTGATATTTTAAAAATACTTATTAGCTGTTTTATTATCATTTTTTGAAAATACCCGATTGAAAAAGTCTGCCTGGATTTTTACACGGGATTTCACGCGGAAGTCCGTTTTTATATCTTGAATAATTTGCGCGGAATCCATGCGGATTTCAGCGTGGAATTTTTCTTATTTTTGAACCTTGGGACATTAAAAAATGGAGATGAAATTTGAATTTTGAGATTTCGAAGGGGTCTCATTGACTATTTTAAGCGTTTCTTAAGAGGCTATATTAAAGTATTTTAAGTTTATTAAGAATGACAAGAAATCCGGGCGGAAATCCGCATGAATTCCGAGTGAATTGTCCAAGCTGTAAACGTGGATTTCTGCGCAAAAAATCCGTGTGAAAATCCGTGCGGATTTTCTTTAATATGGATAGATAGAAATCACATTATCAAAAATGATATACACTCTATAAATTTCTTGGATTGAGATTTCTTATTAGAGTGGTCACTCTTATTAGAGTGACCAAGTTTTCATTCCATTAAGAATAAAAAATGCACTCTAAAAGATTGAGATTCCACTCTTCTGGAGTGAAAAGTCACTCCAATTTGAGTGAATTTTTCATCTTTGAATGGAATGACTCAGTTCTTAAAAATATTTAGAGTTTTACATTTGTGTGTAAAGTAATTATCTTAAATTAAATAACTTAAGATGAAATGGGACACGATGAAATTTTGAAAATCATTAAATATTTCACATCTGGGCCTCGATTCTGATGAGTGACTAACATTAAAAAGTGTAACTTTCTATTTGTTGACAAAAAATAAAATGTATCTTATAAAATTAAATAATGTTAAGAAAATTTTATTTTATATGCTTCAACTCACCATATCAAGAAAGGTGTCAACACAGATAGTTTTTAAATTTTCTTTATGTACAAGATACATTTTATTTTGTGTCAATAAATAAAGAGTTACACTTTTTAATGCCAGTCACTCATCAGAATCTCGGCCCTGATTTATTAACAAATAAAATGATATTATGGGGTAGTGTAGAAATGTTTTTAAGGTGTTCATACTTAAACGATACATTTTTTATAATTTTAGTGTTTAAAAACAAGATTTTAATGCTTTTTTGATTTTCACCCAAGCAAATAACTTGAATTAAAATTTTAAACAGAAACTCTAATTTAAAATGAAAATGAATTATTGTTTTGTATTCTTTGGTAAATGGAGTGTGGAGTGTATTTTGTACTATAAATTTTCATAGAATGATTTCGAAATTGAAATCTAGAAATCTCTTATTAAAACTATCAGAACTATCTCAATAATAATTTAGAATAATTATTACACTGGAACCTTTTTTCAAGAGTCAGGTTGACTTTAGAATTTGAAATACAAATTGTCTTATGCAAATAATTTGTTATTCAGATTCTTTATGCGGACCATAATAATAATGTGACTATTATTTGAATTATTTTGTTGATGACTGTTTTTTATAAGGAACATTTGTTAAAATGGAATCACAGTTGCTTCATAAAGAACACGTAAAGATTTCACCATAGTTACCTCTTTACCATGTTTTCAATCTCGTCATCTTGTCTCTTCAAAAAAAGTCCCAGCATATGGATATTCTCATTAAAATTACCAAAATCCTAAAATATTTTAAGTCAGTTTTTAATAATTTTATTGAATTTTTTACCTTTGTAATATAAATCTCTGTGCATAGTTGGACAATTTTTAGGCCCCTGAAACAAAATGAAAATAAAATGAACATATAATAGAAAACTTTTCGAATGCTTTGGCAGTTATGTTTTTAAACAATGTTGAACACATTTTCAATCAAAAGTGCTCTCCCTGTAAAAGTTTCTCTAGACAATGAAACTTAGTACTTTTCTAAGTGTTTTATAAGAAAAATAAAAGTACCCAGTTTCAATCTCCAGAGATACATTTGTATACAGGAAGAGCATTTTTGAGTTAAAATGAGTTCAACAAGACAGTGGGAAATTTCTGTTGATGCAGTGGGTTTCTTTTGCAATAGAAGTTGGATGTTATTGTCTAATTACCACAACCATGGGGTAATTAGGTAATACATTTTGAAACGTTATAAACTCGGATACAACAATTTTTCTTTTAGTAATAAAAGTTACAGAAAACCTTTAGAAGGATGCCCACACCACTTCTTAAAAGTTAATAAAAATTTCATAAAATCCTGAATTTTGGCCAAGCATAGAATGAAAGTATTGCCTGTTTTCTTACCTAATTACCCTGGTTGATGATACAGAAACAAGAAAATGGATTTAATTTTATCAAACTTGAATCGTAAAGCATTTTTCTATTTTTTTTTAACATTACATTAACATTACATAATTTAATATTACAATGTAATGTTAACAAAAATAATGTTGTTGACTAATTTAAGGAGTTTAAGAGTATTTTGAAGTATCTATCATGTCAGATCACAGAGAAAGAAAGCTTAAAAGAACACCAGAATCGAGTTTTTTTAGTCGATAGGCACATTTTTCTCAAAATCCTAACGTTTTAGCTAGATCAAGATTTGTAAAGTAGATCAAGATTGTAGATCAAGATTCAGTGGAAAAAAATACATCAAAAACCATTATCAAATTGGAATTTAGAAAAAAACAAAAATTTTGCGAACAGGTAGAATCATTGCAACAATATTTTTATATTTTTCCATGAATAATTATTTAAAATAAAGAAGCAAAACTTCTAAACTGTAATATATTATAAAAATTCTCATCTTTCTTTTATAACTTTTTGAAAGCTCTCTTGTATTATTAATAAAACAAAAATTAAAGTAAGTAATAAAATAAACACTACATGATTAACAATTGTGTGTTAACATTTAAAAATTTCATAAACATTTTTACCTGCACATTGAAATTTATATTTGTTCGAACAGGTCTGTGGTGAAGTGGTTGCGGTGGTCTGTAGTTATTTCCCAGAGGCGCTTTTGGATTTTTTTTATCACCTTGCGTCAACTTTCTCAAGGCATGAAGCTGTAATAATAAAGTTTATTTCATGAAATAAATGCCAATTGAATTTTTGTTTCGATTTATATAGTTTTCAAGAACATGACAAAAATAAGAAATTTCATAAATTCTTTCTTATTTACAACTAATTGTATTTAACTGAAGTATTTAATATTCGATGAGCCGCTAATGAGAGAGCAATGGAAAGGAACGCAAGAAAATTCCCAACTCGAAACTTACAGAAACTTTCGCAATAGCGGAAGTTTTATACGCTCAAATTTTATTAAATCCGAAATTTTATTTAACAGATTTTATATTTAGCCGAATATTTAGGGAACTTAATTTTCGTATAGTCGAACTTTTATATGACAGAATTTACACCTAAAAGAAATTTCAAGTGATCCACAATTTATGTGACAGAACTTTTGCATGTCCGACTTTCTAAGTATCCGATTTTTTATTTGGTAGAATTTTAAGTCACCGAATTAATATTTAACAGAATTTTAAGTTACCAGATTTTTTTTCAACCCACTTCTTATTTAAATAAATTCGAGTTTAACCGAATTCTTAAAACGACGAATTTCCATTTGATCGATATACGGCAGAAGAATTGTGGAGGAAATTTTGAAACTGACCAATCGGAAATTATTAAGAAAATAACAACTTGGCGCGTCATCTAAAGACTTATTGCATATGCCCCCTCAATTGATTAGATCGTAAAAAGTCATACAAGAAATTCATTACTGTATGCATCCAATTATTGAAGATTTCTACAAATTAAACAGTTGTAACAACGCTGACACGATTCGATTAAATTTTAAGTTGAACATGACCTTCAGGAATGGGATGCCTCAAGAATTCAACCTCCAGATTCCAACCAATCCATTTAGCTCCCCCCAGAATCCAACCAATTGCGAGTCTCAACCATCCTTATTTTGAGCATATCCACCTCAATTTTGTTTTGACAAACGTTTGTAATTTAAAATTAAATTTGCAGAAAAGAACTTTTTTTAAGTTTTATTGAACGTGAACGCCTCCACAAGCAATTACGCTTGCAAATTTATTCAGAAGCCCGCATGGAAAACCACACGAAAATGTGAAATCAGAGGCGTAGCGAGGGGAGGGGTCTGCTCCGGGTAAAAAACACTGAAAAAGAGACTGGAAACATATTTGAGAGTTTTCAAATAAAAACAAAGATCTTCTCATTCAAACTCACAGCTCTTTCGGGTAATCAAGCATTAAGGAGAAAGAGATACAAAAGTAACATTTGAAAACTATTTTATTGTCTGACCAATGCTGTAAGTAGAAACGAAAAAGTTCACAGCCTAACGAGTTATTGCATGTGCCCCCTCAATTGCAGAAAAAATCTGGCGACAAACGACAATCTGTTTACAACCATGGTACTGTTTCCGATCCGTAATTGATCAACGAATGTAAACTACTTTATTCCACAAAGACATTTTAAGTCTTTGGATCAATACCCGAACAGCACCATAAGTTCCAGTAATATTGCCAACATTGAGAAAACGTTCCTCACATTGATACAATATTGATGCAACATTTGTAATCTTGACTTACGGTTGGTAACATCGTTCGACAAAATTCAACTTTTGGTTGCACACAAGAGCAAGACCACGAAATTCCGAAAGTAGAAGTAAAAAAAGATACCTCTATTTCGCCGTTTTGCTAGATCAATTCATTTACAGTTTTTAGGGGCAAAAACAACCCTTAAATTAACTGTGAGGAAAAATCGTATTGAGAAATTAGATAACTTGGCAATTCTTAATCGAATTTTCATGAAACGTTAAGAGGACTTCTAATATTTTCATACACTTCCGTGGGAGTTGCTGGACTCCTATCGGGCGCGTCCCCGGGTGGCGGATAGGGGAATGCTTCCTAGATATTAGGTGGTACCGGTGAAATGAAATAGCCGGCGCAGACCAAAACCAGATAGGGGTGGTACCCTGAAAAATCAACCAAAAACGATGACAATGAGCGAAGAACAAAAAGTTAAATTTGCGGAGCAGAGGAGGGATACCTCAGTTCCGGCGGCTGTGGGTGGGCAAGCGGGCCTCCAGGCGTCGACATCCAATGACCGCAGTGCTCTGAGGGTGGACCTCTTGGCTCCCGGAGCATCCAATACACCAAGAGAAGAAACACGGCCGCTCATAAAACCACCGAAACTGTTGGTGGATGATAAAGCGCTGTTCAGGTCAGCGAGTCTAACAAGTCTGGCAAGTGTCGCAAGCGAACGAAGCGTCTTTAGCAACGCTACTGCTAAAGACTTGGACAGTTGTAGGGATGACCGAGAGCGTAGTAAAGCCTTAAGGGCGGAAGAGGCTCATTGTTTAGAACAGATTGTAGGCCAGGTCAACGAGATGTTGAAGGGATGCTTAAAGCAGCCGAACGTCGCAATG
>WNHD01006902.1:0-15977 GCA_011057455.1 Ganaspis sp. Gsp50 | reverse complement strand
CGTGGAATTATCCAAATATGAAAATTAATTTGAATATAAATTCTACTTTATAAAATTCGATAACAAAGAAATTCTAGCTGATTGATTTCGACACTGCAGAAATACTAACAAATCCAGTGTGGCCGATTTTCATGCCTCCCCGGCCAAACTTTACGAGTAAATACTCTCACGAGTAAAAACAAATAAATCCCACAAGTATATTTTACTCGTCTTTCTAGTAATTTTTACTCCTGACTTTCACTAGTAAATTTTACTCTCGGCTAGTAATTTTTACTCTTGACTAGTAATTTTTACTCCTGATTCTCACCAGTAAATTTTACGCTTGACTAGTAATTTTTACACGTGATTCTCCCGAATTTGAGCTTGCATTTGAGATGAAATTGAGCCTGAATTTGAGATGAAACGAGCTTGAATTTAAGACGAAAATGAGCTTGAAAAAAGGTGTCTTCTTACTTCTTTTGGACCGGGTAAATCTGTCGTGGTTTGGGGTATGGTGGGAATGGTGGGCTGTGCAGTTGTTCCTGTGGATGCGGGATTGCCAAAGCCGCTTTGCAACGTGCCAGCGTTACTGGAGGCGGTTTGAGAGGCTGATACAGATGTGGCTGATACGGGGGGCTGTTGTTTCTTTTTTAAATTTTCCTTGAAACATAGCGAACAGAGACCGTCCGTTGCTGGTGAACCATAGAACCCGCAGCCGCTCCGGCACAGAGCTTGCATAGGATTCGACTCGCGTTCCATGCTCTGTCTCCTCTTGAACAATCGTCGGCTCCTCAGTTTTAATTAGAAAACTAAATTCTCCCCACCAATCACTTAAGTCAAATCACTGTCCCAATAAACAGTGATTCTTCACAGTCACCTCAGTGCTGAGTGAGTGACTCTCCTTTTCCTTAATTTTATTAATTGCACCGTTACTGGCGAGTGTCACCACGTGTTCACCTGCAAAAAAATAACATTCATTATTATCATCATTTTTCCACAAAATACATTCCATCATTTTTTATATATTATTATATCTTGTTTTTTTTAAGAAACAATTATATACTAATCACAAATTTGCAACGATTTATTTTCTTAAAACAAGATTTTAATAACACATGTACAATTATTGTATAATTCATTTTTGTATTCTTCTTTAATTTTATACTTTTCAGTTATTAGAAGTTTATAAGAATAAAAACATAAATAAAAAATACCCTCCATGAGTTCTATTTTAAAAATATTATTGATGAAAATGTAAAAAGCAACGAAAAAATGAGAACATTTGTTATCCACGTTTTATGAAACTTTTCACGCGGTATTTAGTCTTATTTAACACTTGACCGAAAAATATACGAGAGTGTACAAAACGAAAAATAGGAAAATCAGGGACAATCATTTTAACAAACAATTGTTTGGTCGCAATTCTTTTTCCAATGAATTGTATAAAATCCGAGTGAATTTTGTTATAACGGTTTCTTTGCGATTTTGGGGTTATGTCAACAGTCAGTGTCTCAAAATTTGCGATTGAACTTCCTTTACTTCAATTGTTAATGTCCTGCGTTGATGAAAAAAACATTTAATATAACACTTTCACTAAAAACAATTCTTGCAATTTTAAACAATTGTATTTTCTTTTGTAATCGAAATAAAAACGTGAAAATTGTTTTCTCTGACTGTACCTAGTGGTTCAATTCCAGATCATATCATTACCAGTCCAATTCCACATTAGAAAAATTTCGGTCCAATTCGTCCAATTCTAGAAGTTTTCAGCCCAATTCCAAATTAGACAATTTTCAGTCTAATTCCAGAACAGACAATTTTCAGTCCAATTCCAGATTAGACAAAAATTGCAATTCCATTCTCAATAGTTTCCGAATTTATGCTTTTAAAATAAGTTTAACTTAACTTTCTTTTAAATAAATAAATATAAAATAAAAGAATCTTTTAAATTCGATAAAAAAGAATCTTCTGAATCATAAATAGTATTTTAAATAAATACGACAAAACAATCTTTTACATAAATATCACAAAAGAATCTTTTAAACAAATACGATAAAAGAATCTTGGACAAACGAATAAAAGAATGATTTACAAAAATAAAAATCTATTGAAAGAAGCAGTGAAATTAAAGAAATAAACCCTTTTTGGAAATAAGACAAAGCGTGTGAGCAATTTATTGGACATTTTTCTGGAAAGTTGCCAATTGGTTTTTGCAACAAAAAGTGTCGCTCGTGTGATAGTAATATTCTTCTGTATTTTAAAGCAATATATCCGGGTTTCGAGTGAGTTGATTAAAAGCAGAATGGTAAATTTAGAATCTGGTTTACGATTATATTTACATGTAAATTAAGAGGTATCAGTGTATAATAAAAGATATATTACGCTTGAAAAGTAAAGTTGTTTTTTTTTGTTTAGAGAATTTGTACTTTAATATTCCTTGTTCCTTTGTTTGGTACGAGAAGGAAACATCACAAGACAAATAATTTCGTATAAACAAAGTGGTCACAACACTTGAGGCGAAAAAGATACTTCTAGAATTCAAATTTTCGTGAGTGTACATTTAAACTGTCAAAAGCGGTTTTTAACACAACCTAACAGGGAAACTGTTCAAGACAAAGACCTTCAAATGTTTCCTTGTCAAATGAAAACACAAAAACAATCAAAAAGAAAATAATAAAAACAATTAGTCAAAAAGGTTTTATAAAAAAAAACCAACAACAATAATAATAATAACAATAATAATAATAACAGCAACAAAGGGAATAAAATAAAATAGGAAAAGACAAAATGAAATACTTTATTTACAGATTAATAATTAATTCGAATAAATGCAAAACATACATAAAAACTGTCAGCAACATAACCTAAAAATTTATCAAAAAATATGTCAAGTTTGTATTTCGTTTTTTACAAATTCTTTTCGTATGGAATTCAACATCTTAAATAATAAAAAATCATGAGATAAAAATTTGTCCAAAAAGTACGAAATAAAGAAAAGGACAATGAAAATAAGAAAATTAATTAACTTATAAATTACACGCTCTTATTTCTACATAATTGTTAGTTTTTAAGGAAATTAAAAAGCTTAAAATTAGTTTTATTCAAATTATTTTAAAAGTGCATTTTTAATAAAAGCAACAAAAGGCAGAGAACAATAGAAGCAAAAACTAGTCACAAAATGAAAAAAATGTTAAAAGGCTATAAAAGTAATTTAAAAATAGCCTCTAAATAATTAAAAACCGTTTAAAAAACTAAAAATAGTACACACAAGCAATCGATAAATTGGATACCCGAAAAATTAAGAAATGCTTTTAAAAAAATATATAACGAGAAAAATTAACTTAAAACTTAATACATAATTCGAATAAATTAATATAAACATAAAAAATATATCAGGAGCGCAAAAATAAAAAAACAACACGAATATAAAAAAGTACGGAAAACAATACTGAAATAAAGAAACGAATACAAAAATAATTCGAATATACAAAGCAAAACGAATACAAAAATAATTCGAATATACAAAGCAAAACAAATATACAAAACAAAACGAATATAAAAAACAAAACAAATATAAAAGACAAAAGAAATATAAAAACAAAATGAATACAAAAAATAGTACAAACCTAAAACAATATTAAAAATCCAAAAAAGTAAAACTACAAAAAATATTGAGAGAAAATATTAAAAAAGATACAAAAAAAGTATAACCTAAAAACGTTAGCAAAATCTATAAATTTTAACCAACAATGAGACAAAAAGGAAACAAAGTTACAAAAGAAAGAATACAAAGAAATACGCAATAATCCAATTTTTGTATAAACAATACAAGGACAAAAAATTACTCACAACTACCGTAAATTACAAAAAACAAAATCCAGTTCAAGAACCGAGAATCACTTTTTTTCAAAAATGCGTTTCTTTCCTGTTTCTAAAATACAAAAAACCACTGATGATTCACGAGGAGCAAAGTCGTGGTCACTGAACTGAAAACTGACAAGAAAGTGACAAAGCCAAAAAACGAATGAGACGAAGGGCAATGATTAACGCGATTAGATTTGCCTACATGAGAGGAAAATTAGAGAGAGAAAAAAGACAACTAATCCTCGTGAATTAGATAAAAGCACTAGAATCACAAATCCAATAAAGAAAGAGAGAAGGAACTAAGAAAAAAAACACTGAAAGCAGAAGGAAGTGTTGCGTGGCGCGGAGGGTCATCTGGTGATTTTTGACAATGGGCAGACATAACCTGTCAATACTTGTATTTTTTTCAAAAAAGCATTGAATTCAGGGCGAGGCAAAAATGATTGAAGCCCACGTAGATTAGATAAAATGATATCACACATCACTCACTTTCCAGCAGGCTTGTGTGTTGCAACCGATGCACAACATGGAGTAAGAGTGTCCCTCAGGCATTTAATGACTGGGTTTTGTTGCCTGGTGTTGCGTCCTTGTCGGTAATTTTACCATTAAATCGCGCGCACTTTTGACTAGAGCTTTAATAAGTAATAAAACGAGGCTGCTTTTCGTGGAAGTAGTACGTATTTAAACGGATATGTGCGTTGTTAAAATTGTTTCTCGTCACACGCGCAACAATCGTGAAAGGCAGGCGACTGAATGTTGGCTAGCTGGGCAGAGCGTGACTCGTCTTGTCTGGAGCGTAGCTGATACTCGTCTCTTGAAAAACCACTGAGTACTTGATTGTTAAATTCTAGAAAGCCGAGAGGACGGAAATGTTGCTCAGATAACGACGACGACGATCGAATGTTTTCATGATGGCGAACGTCGCGGACTTTGGGCGGACGGACGAGTGCAAGAAGAACAACGACCGACGGTGACGAGGTGACAAACACAGTTCACACTCCCTGGCGACGACGCGAGCGCTACACACTACCAATTACTGGCAACTCACTTTAAGGGGGTGAAAAAAAGTTTGCTTTTTTCCCCCAAGTTTCTTTGCCCAGTTGCCAGGGTCAAGAGCTTCCTCGGGGAGCTTTGAAAGCTCGGCGCTTCGCGACCCGGCCCGTTCCTTCCTTCAACGCCACCAAAAACCTCTGGAGGAGTATGTAAAAAGAATTCACGAGTCGAGCCGAACGGAGTCACTCGAGCCCGAGCACCAGGGACGTAACAAGTAACCTGCCGAGCCACCTGCTCATTTTCCTGTTATTATTTTTCTTTTTCTTTATAAACAGGATACTGCACTTTGATATCGTGCAATTTTTTTATAAAAACTCTCTGCACAAATCGATAAAAGAGCAACATAACCTCTAAATTTGTTACGCAAATTGAGATTTAGAACTTGTTTCTCCGAGGGATTTATCCAATGAAAGGGGGAATTGACTTAAACTTTCCTATTGAAAGATTAAAAAAACGCCTATTAAATTACAACGTTTCAAAATATAACTTCGCAAATATCTTTAATTAAATCAATTACCGAGTATTTTTAAACAAAAATAATTTCAGATAATTTAAAATATTATTTATGCTAAATTATTTATCTTTCTTTGACGTATTTGTTTTTGCTTTAAATCGAAACTTTCTATACAGAACTCATTTGCAGAAGTAACATTACTATTTGTTTATATTTCAGACGTTTGTGTTAATGCATTTTATACGTTTCTATTTATTATATAAATATTTTATGACGTATATAAATATCTCAATTATAAGTGTAATAAATATTATTATTAGTTTTGCTGCTTCTTTAATTCGCAATCTATAATGAATTGCGAACACTCGACTAAAATGAAGTAATTGTTATTTAAATTCTCGTAATTTCTACTTTAGCCAGTAGCGGATCAAGAGAATTTTTTTAAGGTGTCAGAGGGCCATTGACTATTTTTTTCTGTTCCATAAAGATAAAAATTACGATAACAATAGTAATAATAATAATAACAAATAATATTTATAATTAAAATAATAACAACAACAACAATAATTGCAATTCTTGAATTCAAGAACGAAAAAGTTTATCACTTTTTTCAAGACAATTTAAATTTGTTTAAATAAAATACAATAATTGGTACATTACAAAATAAAATAATTGTTTGGAAAATACAATAAAATAATTTTGTTAATAATAATATAATTTGTTCTAAAAATTGTAGAAATAGATGTCTTAAAATTTGATGAAATAAATTTTAAATTTATTCATTTTGCTCTTAAAAATCACTATCTAGATTAAGGTTATGTTAATGAAGCGGACAACGTTAGTTCAAAGACCTTTTTCATTTCGAATCATGCAACGAAAATACATTAAACAGAATTTTTTTATTTTAAGTTCTTTTTTAAATATAAATATTAAAGGGTCCCCTTCTCCCAACAAATTTATTGTAATGTAAAAACCCATTAGTCACAATTTAAAAGGAAAAAATTTTGATTTACGAAAAAGCTTTTTAAATTCTTTGAAGAAAAATAAAGATCATTTTTTAGTTAATAAAGCGACATTTTTCTCTCTAAATTTGAATTTTTAAAAGTTTGACTACCAGTTATAATAAATATTATGATTATATTATTATATTTTTTTATTATTATTATTATTATTATTATTATTATTATCTATTACTATTACTATTAATAATTACATTTTCTAGCACATTATTGTGCGTGGTACGCTAATTTACTAGACAGTATACGAATACGCATTGACCGATTATAATAAAATTTGGTACCTAGTGATTAAACTCATTAAAAACTTAGAAACTGTCCCAAGAATTATTAAAAATACTTAATCACATTTTTTCAACACGTATTTCTGTTAAAAAAGCGGTTTTTTTTTCATAAAAAAAAATTTGTCGCAATTGCAACTTAATAAACAAAAAAATTATATTCGAGATTTCATGACAAATCGATGAACCTAATAATTATAATAAAACATTTTTTTAAAAAAAACTAATAATAAAAATCAACGTTATAATACTCTTTTAGGTTAGATTTACCAAGTAATTACTTAACTTTATTACACCGAGAATTTGTTTAAATTGAATAAATTTTGTTTGAATCAAACCAATTCTATCTTCCCTACACGGCCAAACAAATGTTTGTTAAATAAATAATTTACTATTGTTCTTATTGCAATTTATTATTATAATATACTATTGCTCTATTATTTTTATTGCAATATTTATTATTATAATTTATTACTATTGTTCTACCATTCTTATTGCAATTTATTATTATAATCTATTATTATTTAAATTTACAATTCTAATTTATAATTTTAATTTTAAATCACATTGCTTATTTAATATTCATTTTTAATATTTAAGCTGAAACACAAGAACCATAATAGCGAAAAATCCACCGGGATGGAGAATCGAACCTGCGTCCCTAAGACTCTCTAGCAATTCACCTAATCCACGAGGCCATCGAAGTATACATGAAATTCAATTTAATTTTGCAATTTTTGACTCAAAACAGGACCAATATTATTGAACCAAATTTTTTGTTCGAATGAAACAAACCCTGTCTTTAAATTAGCAAATCATTTCTTCAAATAGAAGAAGCAAAAGTTTTTAATTTGTTTACATCAAATAAATATTTATTTGCATAAAAAAATTGTTTAAATCAATTAACGTAGTTCAAACAAAGATTTTTGTTCAATATAATCAAACATTTTTCTCAGTTTATTTTTTTGACCAATTAAGCAAGACAGATGATTAATTTTACCACCTTTTTATAAGTTAATTAAGGGGCCGTCCATAAACTACGTCACGCTTTCGAGGGGGGGGGTCGAATTTGCTGACCGTTATGATCTGTAGAAAAAATGGCTCTAATACATGTGAAGTTTGTGACGACAGGGGGAGGGGGGTGGAAAAAATGTGAAAAATAGCGTGACGTAGTTTATGGACAGCCCCTAATAATATTTTAAATAATTACCTTTTTAAGCTAATTTTACACTCAATTAATTAATTTCGATAATTTTATATTTTTGTTGTATATTTCACTTTTCAAAATTTCTTTATAAAGATCAATATTTTTTTATCGCATAAAATGAGAATCCTTCTACTTTTATTTATTGTTACTTATCGTCAATTTACAAAAATTTTAATATAATATTAAAAAATAACAAAAATCATTTAAATAAATGACATACAAGATATTCAAAGAATTGTGATTCCTAGAATAAAAGATAGAAAGACCCATGGGCATATTTTTCTCACGATTTTTTCCTTTCTCGGGTTCAAAATCTAATTTTATCTACTTATGTGAAAGAAAAGATCATCAGATGGAGTAAAAGGGAGACAGATGTTTGTAGATTCGTTACTGAAACTGTAAGGCGTATCCACTATCGCGTATTGCCTATCCATACTACTGAATTGAAAAGCCAATAACCTAAAGAAAGAAGTTGTGATGGTGTTTTTGAGCCATGGGGCCAACTGAAAATCCAATACACACACAAACCCCAGTTCCAACTGCCATCTCGCTCATTCACTAATGTCAGAAACACGTGTTTTAAAGTTTTTCCACTTTGGATAATGAGAAGATAAAAGTTACTATCTCAAGAAAAATACCAGCCAAAAGATAATAAACAATATTTATATTGTACACAAAGAATACTACATATCAAATATTTCCACCTTTCCAAACGTCTTTCAGAAGCTCATCATCATCAATTGATAAAAGCATTATCAGAAAACATTGATAGACAAATGAATCATTGGAACCCGAATGATGCAAATTCTCAATGAGTCAAGCCAACTGCCACGTTGTCCAAATTTTTATCTTTCTCGTCTTGTGTTTTATAAACAATTTTCGTTATTTTTATTACAATTTTAAAAAAGATGTTTATATAATTAGTGAAACAGTGCACTTGCTTCGGCAGTACATATACTAAAATTAGTAAAACAGTGAGCCAAATATGTGTAAATTGTCAATCTAATATAATGATAATGCATTGTCAATGAGTCAAATTGCCACGTCTCAAAATTTCCACAAATACATCAAGGAATTAAGATACTGTTTTCTCGTGACATTGTACAACTTTACGAGTATGAAATTACGTTTTACGTAAATGATAATATATTTTAAATGTTTTTGTGGCAATAACTTTCAATGTTATTTCTGTTTTGAAGCATTACTTTCATGATGACATGTCATTAAAAGAAACTTTTGAAATGAAACAAAACTCCTAGTAAGTAACTTCTATAGTAGGTATCTTGTTATTGTTTTGTTATATTGTCATTATTTTGGGTATTTACTTTTAAATTCTAAGCCACTTAATATGTATGTCATATTCAGCTGGTCATATTATTAATAATAGGGAAAATGTCTGAGTCAGCAATACTGACAACTAGGTCTCATCTACGTCTATGATATATGGCCATTAAAAGGAATGGTTAAGTCAACCATAGATATTGATAAGTACGTCCCATCTTATCTATGATATGGGTAAACAGAAAAGAATGGTCTGACCATCCGTAGATATTATTAACTACTTCCTATCCATATTTACGATTGATACCTGACTGTATAAATTATGCATAGTATTGTACCAAACATTTACAGTATATTGTTGTGACAAACATTTATAGTAAATTGTTGTGCCAAACATGAAATTGTAGTACCAAAAAGAGACATTGTTGTGCCAAAAATTTAGTGTATTGTTGAGCCAGACATTTAGTATATTGTGTCAAACATTTAGTAAATTGTTGAACAAAAAATTTAGTATATTGTGCCAAATATTTAGAATATTATTGTGGCAAACATCCATTTATTTTATTAATTGATCATAAACTTTTTCGGTTTTATAGAACCATAGACAACCAACCAAACAGCCACTAAATAATAACAACGACCTAAGAAACAGCCACCAAATAAACGGCAAAACAAACCACCCAAAAACAACTACTGAACAAGATTCGTTGATACCAGATTTTGAAATTACAATTCTTCTTTCTCCATATTTCATTTTAAAAACAGCTTTATACAAAAATTCGATCCAAAAACCATATCATTTTGTGTACCTTCTTAATCCTTTTCGACTTTTACCCTTTTTCGATTCCTGATTATCACAAATCTGTAATTTTGTGTTTTACTCCCGTTTTATAACTTCATAGGCAAATGTAAAATTTAGAAGAGAAATGAAACCCAACACATCCGAAGACCAAAAAACCCTTTTTTAGTTCCCACTTTCCTGCCTAAACACACCACTAAAAATCACCGATTGAGAATGATGAGGAAGCTAAACAAAAAAAGAACCATTAATTTACCACAAAACTGTTGCTCGAACATTTCCGAAACACCTATTAAAGCATTACGTTTATGAATGAGAAGTAAAATTTGTCTGAAAGAGGAAATTCTCGAGTCTTTTGTGCCGAGTGAGTAATGATTAGTGACATAAAAGGATCTTAGACGTAATTGCACACGTTCTTGTTTTGTTCTGAGACGATATCGAAATCCATACTTTTGCAGAAATCTACGTATTGTTTGCTACTAGTGGTCTCTTGTTATGCCAGATCAGAGTAGAGTAGGTAAAGTATAGATACAAGGCGATCACAAGGCTCGTGTCCCACTGCGCTGTCGCAGTGACGCACTCTTGTTTTCAGATTACTTATCACTATCTTTATGTCCCTTATTCATCAAGGCTTTATTCACATTTAAATTTACCTCCATTTCAAATCACTTCAATTTTCTTCTAAACAATCGCCAATGTAACGAATGTAAAAATTAATTATGTAAAACAAATAAGGTAAATCTTTTGGAAATCTTGACTTACCGCTTTTTGTTTTGGAATAAACGCAATCCCATGGCTCAAGCCATGGCATATGCGTAAAAAATGGAATATTCATAACCATGGCATATGCGTAAAAATGGAATATTCATAGCCATGGAATATGCGGAGAAAAAATTAAGATAACTTCATTTGTCGACTACAACGAATTTGTTGTAGCCTACGAATTTAGTTATCTTACTTTTTGCACGCACATAGTGTTATCTTTACGAATAGAAAAAAACAACATAGTAATGTTTAAAGTAAAGTGTTAAAAGTGCCAACTTGGAACAAAATCACGAGAGTGAAATCATGCAACATTTTGCACTTCACATTCTAACGTTGGAAACTCTGACACAATTCGTGGCCAACTTCAGGTGCTTACAGGAGGGTAAGAAGGTTTTACAACCGATTTATTGAATCATGAAACCTGAATCGACGAAATAAAGACTTCCTTGTTTCCCCGCCCACTGAAAATATCAAAGCCCAGAATTCAAAGGATCGTAAAAATCACGCAAGAGTCCCATTATTTGGCAAGTGCATCGTCATGCGTGGGAACAGAGGACAATGACCTGGCAAAATACACTTTTATAAAAAAGTGCAAATCTACAAGGAAAAAATGAATAGTTGGAACAAATCTCGATCAACAAGTCCCATTTATTAATATGACTCTCATAGGTTTACGCGAGAGCATACGTGTTTCTTTATGAGCTAAATGTATGGCTAATACTAACTAAATGTAAGGCTAATACTACACGAAAACAGATTTTTTGTAATAATTCCCGTTCTGTTTACTAAAAAAAGGCAAATTTTACCGTACTATCTTACAATTTTTACCAGACTCCTATCATTTTTATAAGAAATCTGGTAAAAAGATGAAAAATCTGATGAAAATTGTCAGGTAACACGGCAAATTTGATCAATTTTTACCAGATTTTCTATGATTTTAGGAGAAATTTGGTAAAAATTATAAAAAATCTGGTAAAAATTGTGCAGTAGCATGAAAAAATTTGCCTGGCTAGACATTATGACGCTTTTATAGTTAATAGCGTGGCAATTTATACCAGAATTGTCATTCCAGGTAGTTATATGTAAGGCTAATTCTAACTAAACCATTGTAGCAACAAAATACATTCTGCCAACCACGTGGATTGTTGTATAAACGACATAGAAAAGGCTGTACAAACCATAAAATCAGATGGGACCTACTGATCAATCTTGTCCCAATCGCAAATATAGCTAAACCAACCAAAAATTAAATTTAAGATGCAATCACCAACGCTTAGGATTGATGCAACCATTCCTTTTGTTCTTCAATAATTCGTTTCCTCGTCAGGTCTCCTACTATTTTAGCATCAATTATCTAAAATTTTAAATCACTCTTCCGGGCGCATTATTTACGGATAAAAATTCTCCAGCTTTAAAATCAATAAATTCTTTAAAATCCTTAAAATAAATTAATTAACTGATCAATCTTCTCTTTTTTTGTCTCCAAAAAGGTAAATTATTTACCTATTTTATTTAGATACCTATTTTTTTTTATCTTAAATTCAATAAAAAACATCATCTTTACAACTAAAATGTACCCCTTTTCAGCCAGGACCTATTTTCTATATCAAATTCAATAAGAAAGAACACCTTTAGCTCTACATTATGCCCATTTTCGGTCCGTCCGTATTCTCTGTCCTCAAATTCAATAAAAAGAAACCATCTTCAGCTCTAAACCATATCCCTTTTCGTCCGTACCCATTTTTACCCATTTTCTATGTATTTGTCAATAAATAAGACACCTTTAGCTCTAAATTATGCCCTTTCTCGGTCCGTACCCTTTTTCTATCCTCAAATTCAATAAAAAAAACCATCTTCAGCTCTAAACTTTTTTAGCACAAACCCTTTTTCGGTCCGTGCCCATTTTCTATCTCAAATACAAAAAAAAACCTCTTCGTCTCTAAACTATACCGATTTTTCATCCGTTTGAAAGAGAATTTCGATCTGAAGATTGTGCATTGGTTCCATATGACATTTTTAGGTTAAAATTGGTCTATTAACAACTTTTGTGTTTCTATTGCGCCAGCATTGTTGTCACGTTTCCAATATGTGCGTGAAAGTGTTGCTTTACTTTATTGGACGACCTTGAGGGGCTTAAATTCGACCTTGATAAAAATCCTAGGAATGGGAGACGAGACAAGTCAATGTCCTGACGGAGAAGAGTGCCTCGGCAGATTTCGTACAAAGAAAGTTGCAACCACCAGTTGTTTAAAAGAGAATTTCGAGGCGAATGTATAGACGCTGATTTTTTTCTTTTAAAGAAAGAAGAACGAATCGACCTTGCCGAGAACGCTTGCATCGTTTCCGCACGTGGACGAGTCATCGACACGTGACCACGGCCAAAGGAAGCACGGAAATACGCGCCTACTTTCCAAGAAATTGCGAGGAAAGGATTTCGGTTTCATTCCAGTTCCTTTGTCTATAGAATTCTCTCTTTTCAATTTGAGACAAAGATCCGAGATCTATTGCTACAGAGCCGTGTATAAACCATAAACATAATTTACTGCTACATAATTCTGTGTGCAATGTTTTCAATCTTTTGTGCAAAAATCACAAAGAGAGGTCAAAATTGAAAATCCCCTTGGCATTTTTTTGGACATGCTTCTTCCTTCTAAAGATTAGTTTTTTAGGTACTATTTTCAAATTGGTTTGCTCTTGAATATTATTTTCAGGATTAAGATGGTGATAATTATGATTATTACTATTATTATTTTTATTATCATTGACGAAACAAATCAAGAAGAAAATTGCATTTGCACATTTTGTTGTCAAAGATAATCCACTAATTGGATCCTCTTCAAAAAAAAAATGTTCTATGCAGGGACTTTATTGCAAAAAAAATGTTCTATGCAGGGACTCTATTGGAAAAAAAATGTTCTGTACAGGGATTCCCTCGTAAAAGAAATGCAGGGACTCCCCCAGAAGAAAAATGTCTTATTCAGGGGCACCCCCAGAAATAGACAAGTTTTATCCAGGGGTTCCCCCTAAAAAAAAATTTCTAGACTTTCTTACGCCGATAAAATTTTTAATTATACGATTTTATATGAATTTTTACCAATTTTTAGTATTTTTTTTTCTTTTTACTAAAATTGATGATCAATTGTAAATAAAAAATAGTAAACAAAAAGCAACTGTAAACAAGAAAACTGTTTAAGAAAATTATAAAAAAAACATGTTGTAAATAAAAAAACTAAAAAAAAGGAACAAATGGCAAAAAAAATCAACAATAAAATTAAATTATGTAAATTACAAAAGCAAACATTTAAGAATTGTAAGTCTGAGTAATTTAAATGAATAATAAATAATTCTGAAAACATATTTCTCAGTTATTAATAATTTCACATTAATTAAAAATCCAGACATTAAAACGTCATTTATAAGATAATAGAAAATTCATTTAAAATTACTCTGAATTTAACAATTTTCATAATTAAATTACATAAATCATTATTTAAAGGAACAATGTAATACTTTTGTCATGAAATAATTGAGGTCATATTATTTTGAATTTAAAACTTTTTCTTAATAGGAAATTAAATATAAAATTATGGAAATTAAAAATGTAAACAGCCTTCGAAAAAGAAAGTAAATTTTACTCAATCTAGTGTTTTTATTTACTTTCTACCTCACCTTCAAATTGAAGGTCTCATGAAAATGAATTTGTATTTGAAATTTTCGTTTATTTACAAAACAACAGAAAATCTAATCAAAATGTTCTCAATTATTAACTGAAATTACAAATTTTAAAATTATTCAAACCAGAAATTTCTAATCATCACAATTGAATTTTTAAAATTCAAACTAGAATTTTTAACTACAAACTAGAATTTTTTAACTACAAACTAGAATTTTTTAACATTAAACTAGAATTTTTTAACATTTAACTAGAATTTAACTTTAAACTAAAATTCTTTAACCTTAAACTAGAATTTTTTAACTTCAAACCCAAATTAAGTTAAAATAAAATAACGATTTTAAAAGTCACATTAAATAAAACAATTTCAATTACGTAAATATCAATTAACATTTTTACGAAATGAAATGAAAAAAAAACGAATGGAATGTCAGAACCAAGTTTTGAAAAACAATCTTTGTTCGAGCATTATTAAACTAGAATTTTGCTCAATAATGTACAGGACGTTAAAAGCGATGTTAAAACAAAAAGCAGTGTAAGAGGAGAAACTCGTGGAATAATAAGCGATTATATTGCGTGTAATTAAGAAAAACTTCACAGTGAGTGAATTGATTATTAAATTTATCGCGAGATATTGGCGGATTAACACGCAGTAACCTCAAATAATATTCAATGCGAATCTTTCGAATTATTAATAACATTTTCATTAATACTAATCACCTCGGCAAAAACACTAATTATCTTCATCGAAATCATCGTTATCACTATAGCAATGAAATCAAACTGTCCCCAAATTCATCAAGAAAAAAACTGTGTCTAAATTCGCCAAGAAATTGCGCCAAATTTCACCAAGAAAAAGAGGAGTAATTTATTAAAAGGAAAAAAAACTGCACCGAAATTCATTAAAAGCCAAAAATCTGCGTCGAAATTCATTAAAAGGAAAAAAATCCGTCTCGAAATTCATTAAAAGGAAAAAAGCTGCGTCAAAATCCATTGAAAAGGAAAAAAACGTCGCTCAAATTCATTAAAAAGAGATAAAAATGCATTAAAATTGATGAAAAACGATTAGCGATTAAATTTGCTAAAAACTACTTGCACCTAACTTCATTCAAAACTGCATTTAAATCATTTAAATCTATTCAACACAATTTGCGCCTAAATTCATTTCACACTATTTGCGCCTACATTCATTTCACACTATTTACGCCTAAATTCATTTCACATTATTTGCGCCTAACTTCACTTGCATCTACAAATTAGCTCTAGTGACACTAAAAACACATTGCACCCAATTTCACAACAATCAAATTGCACCCAATTTCAAGAAAAACAACACTAATTTACCTCTCAAAATTAAAACCAGAAATCACTCTTTCAAAATCACTAATAATTATCTAAAACTAATAAACTCTTCATTGAAAACTTGTCATTATAAACTTAAAGACAAAATAATTAAAAAAAAGAAAAAACTAACCAATATCCAGAATTTTCGATGAGTCAATTTTGCGCAATTTTTTTTCGGAAAAGAGCAACAGTTTCTTTGAACTTCTAGGTGATTCTGAGGAAAGAATAGAGTGACAAAGAAGGCGGAAAAGAAGAAAAGAA
>WNHD01006901.1:0-10335 GCA_011057455.1 Ganaspis sp. Gsp50 | reverse complement strand
AATTTATGATTTATTCAATTTATAATTTATTCAAATTATAATTTATTCAATTTATAACTTATTCAATTTATGATTTATTCAATTTATAGTTTATTCAATCCATTATTTATTCAAATTATAATTTATTCAATTCATAATTTATTCAATCCATAATTTATTCAATTTACAATTTATTCAAATTATAATTTATTCAATTTATAATTGCGTTTATGATTGAATTTATGATTGAATTATAATTTATTCAATGCATAATTGCATTTATGATTGAATTTATGATTAAATTATAATTTACTCAATTTATAATTTATGCAATTTACAATTTATTCAAATTATAATTCATTTAATTTATAATTGCATTTTTGATTGGATTTATAACTGAACTTACGATTGAATTTATAATACAATTTATATTTATAATTTACAAACAATATTTAACGAAATATTGCATTTAAACAATATTTCTTTAAAATCAAGACGTTGAAATTAATTTCTTACAAAAATTTGTCTTTTTATTTCCTCATCGGGAAGCATTGTCTTCTGTTTCTATTCTAATTCGTGATTTTGAATTATTTCAGATTCACGAAAAAGATGTGATCGGTCTCGCTCATCATCCGCACCAAAATTTATTGTGTTCATATAGTGAAGACGGTTTATTGAAATTGTGGAAACCGTAAGGAATTAACAAACTGTATGAAAATATTTCACTACATTTTCAATTACATTATAGTGTAAAACCAACCAGTACATCTTCTCAACAATATTTGTCAGTTAGATTTTTTAAACTGAAAAAGCATTTCGTACTAAAGTACATACAAATATGTAAAAAAATTAAATTAATTTATATTTGTCTCAATTGACAAAACTGTGTGTGAATTTATAAAGAGCTTTTACATTAAAGTACGTACATTTTTAATCTAACGTTTCATTCTTTTATTCACGAAAAATACTTGAATCTTTTCTTGACTTCTTTTTTGTTCGCGTTTCTCTTTTATAAATTTTTTTATGTATTTTTTGCTTCTTTTTGTCTTTTTTCTATATATATTTTTTGTATGTATTTTTGGTTTTTGTTCGTAATTATGCATTATTTGTAAATATCTTTTGCATATATTTTTTGTTTATATCTTTTGCACATTTTTTTGTAAATGAAGTTTTGGTATGTATTTTTTGTACGTAATTTGTGTAAGTATTTTGTGTACGTATTTTGTGCACGTATTTTGTGTACGTACTTTTTGGTACCTATTTTTCGGTACGTATTTTTTGGTACGTATTTTTTATTTAAAAGTTTTTCTCTTGCGTTTTCGTGTATTTATGGTTTTTAATAATTTTTTGGAGTTTGTTTACGTTAGGTGGAAGAGATGAATGGCGAGGATTTGAGGAGTGCAATCTTGGGGCGCGAATGAATAATAGAGCGGTGATTATTGCTTAGCGAATTGGCCTAATCATTACCCTGACCAATAGAGGTACCTATCTGGCTCCGTATGCGGGGGATCAGACTTACAATAATTGGGCCCAAGCAAATAAGCAATTACTATATTTTGGTTCGGCAAATATTATAATAACCGGCTGTTGGGGTTAAGCGGGTTATCGGGAGTAAGATCGGCAAAGCAGGCGCCTTAGACAGCGCTAAAACCAGCACCAGGCTCGCTCACTTTTACGCGCCTCGGACCATTTTCCCAAAAATAACCCTCGTAATATCTTCATACTGGCCGCTTTACCTATATAAGATATTACTTTTCGTGGAAGATGAAATAAGAAAACGACTCACGTATAGTGAGCAAATTAAAGCTAATAAGAAGCGGAAGGATGTAAACATTCATTATCAGAGTTTCGAGCTCCTAAACGCTCATTCTTTAATCTTGTAAAAGATCTTCGGAAGTATTTTTTGATAATGTGATAATATAACTCGTTAAATGAGAGTTATTTCAATGGAATTTGGAAAATCGGCCTAAATATTATGTAGGCTTTTTTATTTATAATTAAATATTTCATATTATATTTTATTATATTTTTATTAAATTTATTAAATATTTAATTTGAATTATTTTGGGAAATAATGACAAATAATGAAAAATTTTATGATAAAAAATGTCAATAATGTAGATTCCTGAGAAAAATAATGTAAATGTAAAATGTAATTTACAATCGATCGATTAAACGTTATAATAAAAAAAATAACGTAGATTAATTATATCAATTGTCATATTAATAACATAGATTGCAGAGGAAAATAATATAAATAATGTAAATGTAAAAAATAATTTACAATCGATAGGTTCATTAAGACTAGACAAATTTTTAATGTATTTTAAATAATTTTTCTAAATAAGTTTTTATTATTACATTTTTATTGTTAAATATTCAAATTACTGTTGTAGTAAAATTTAAAAAGGAGATTTTTAAATTACGAAAATTTAATATAGAAAATTGAACACTTTCAAATTATTTATTTCTAAAGAATATAATACAAATGATTTGTTTAATAATTTAACTTCCTTATTGGGAAGCATTGTTTGAACATGAATTTTTTGGTTATAGAAATTTCCATGGATTAATCCAAAACCATTATTTTGTTCTCTTTGGCATATTAATTTTTAAAGAGCATTTTTTAAGAAGCAAAAATTAATAAAAAAAGATTAATTTACGCCCATCATCTTTTCTTTGTGAAACAGAAATTTGTACTTTAAGAAAATTATGAACATGGGTTTAAATAATTAATTTTATTGTGGTTTAATTAATTTTTTGGTTAATTAAATAATAATAATAACAATAATAATACGGTAAATAATTAATTTTGACACAGTAAATAATACAAGACGAATAATTAATTTTATAACAATAAATAAAGAAGGTGAATAATTTTATCACAGTAAATAAAAAAAGGTAAATAACTTATATTCTATAAATTTAAAGATACACAATTAACCTATTTTACACGAATGCTATTTAATTAATTTTATTTTACTTTTAATAAAATTATTCAATATAAAAAGTATGAAATAAAATACAATAAAACAGAAATAAATATAATAAATACAATATAAAATATAAATTGTTCTTTACAAATAAGTCTTTATTACTTCATTAGCGTTATTTAATTTAAACAATTAATATTCAAATAACAAAAGAAGGTAAAAATTAATTTATAAATTATTTACAAATTAAAATTTGAAAAATTAACCGTTAGGGAATATTTAAAAATTAGTTACTGATTTGACTAGTTACGCCATTATTGTTAGTTTATCCCGCCTTTCCGTCAACAAAGACCGTCAATTTTTACTCTCGTAAAATCTTGAATTTTCGGAAGAATACACTCGATTCTCATGATTTAAACTAGTGCCGGGAGTGATTAATAATCTTAATGTTCAAAATATGTACAAATCTATGACTTTTCTTTTTTATTTCGTACAAAATCTTTACCAGAAAATGGCACTTACATTCATACACTTTGACAAAATTTGGAAATTAGTTGTTAATTTGACTACCGAGGTCATTATTGTTAGTATGTGCCGCATTTTTGTTAACAAAGATCGTCAATTTTTACTCTCGTAAAATCTTGAATTTTCGGTAAAATTCGCTCTATTTTCATGGTTTAAACTAGTGCCGGGTGTGATTAATGATCTGCTTGTTGAAAATACGTATAAATCTGTGACTTTTCTTTTTTATTTCGTGCAAAATCTTTACCAGAAAATTACCATTACACTTAGATTCATACACTTTGACAAAATTTGGAATTTAGTTGTTAATTTGACTACCGTGGTTATTATTGTTAGTATATGCCGCATTTTTGTTAACAATAACGGTCAGTTTTTACTCTCGGAAAATATTGAAGTTTCAGTGTTTTCCATTAGAAATGCGTAATCCCAAGTAGTCTCGAGCGTGAATAACTACTTCATTCTTTGAAATTCATCTGAATTTTATAACCTTTCTTCTTTTTCGCACAATATCTTGATTGAAAAATTGTTACAAATGTTAGGTTAAAATTCGGTGGAAAAAATTAGAAATTGAAATTTAGTTCTATTGTTGGCCACCGGAGGCGTATTCATTTCCGTTACCGGGTTTTATGGTTTTGTTTATAAACCGGCGTCGTGCCGGTGTTTTGAAGTAATAATTATACTTGATAAATAGCACAAGTTAAAAAACTACCGGCTCATAAAAGTAAAATGGAATAGGTATGTTTTTTGCGTAAAAAGACTCTATTAATTATGTTAGCAGTTATTTTTGTATAAAAACTTAATCTCTAATTCAAGACTAAAGTGTGGTTATGATTGACGTCAAGTGTTTGAAGATAATTGCTTTGGTGCTTATTCGCGACAATTTATTTAATACATTCTAAATTCATAAAATGAGTGTTTAATTTGTATAAATCTCTTATTTCGTTTAATTTTAAATTGTGTCCGTACTTTTAAATCGCGGTATGTTCACGGGTATGTTTAATGTTGGTGTTGTATTTTTTTTTAGTGCTTGTGAAGTGAATATTTTTAACAGTGAGTGTTTACACAACAAAAGGACAATGGAACAACAGCAAAGGAATCTCATCTACAGCGATCGAATTAAGGTACAGAATGAAAATTAACTTCCTCGAGTACTTTATTCTTACAAATTTAATTGTAAATAAATTTTCTAACCCTTAAAAGTAATTTTATTATTTTCTGAATATTTTAAAATTAAAATCAGGAAAAGTAAATAAAGAGACAAAGCGATCTCTAAAATAATTGATATAAAACTTTTTTTGTCTGAATAGAAAAAATTCCAAAGAACCACACAATGTGTTTTAAAATGGAAAACAACGGTCAATAAAACTAAAAAGCATTAGGATTTATTGTTGTAACTTTTCACAAAGATTTACACTTCTGAAATTGACTTTATACACTTAACACAAGAAGCTGCAAAGCAGAACTCGGAAATTACAGTCAAACAGTAGTGCAAACATCGCAGGTATAGTCGGTTCTGGTCGTTTTGCTTTGTAGTTTCCAGACAAATGATGCGGCGAGTGGAAATCAGGTTCTGTGTGCATTTTCAAAACTGAAATTCTTTCAAATTTGAGACAAAATACCAATGACCTGCGACACTTACCTGTCCTTTTAAATGGACCAAATATCGCCTACTTCCTCTCACACTTTTTAATGCGACTTTAATATTACCCCGAGTTTTGAGTTTTCGGAAGTTTGGGTGGCATTTTCCTTCTATCTTGAGGACTAATTAGGGTCGAAACAAAATTCGCCGCCTAACCTATATTAACCAAAATCCATAACCATGAACATTTTTAGAAGATAAATTATTTATTCTTCGTTTCTGATGTTTTTCAAAAACTGAGTTGACATTAGGTGACACCCTTGACTTTTAATGTTATGGTCTATTTCCTTTCGGCAAAAGATCCTCTAATTTCTTCGAATTTTAGTTGTGTTCTTCCAAAATTTCTTAAGCTAGAATTTTTTTCCGAAATTTAGATTCTTGTTTTTATTTCTAGGCATCTTTTTAAATTGAAATGATTTAATTTGCTCTTTTTTGATAATGAATACAAGATGATAGTAATTATGGTAAATTATTGTATAACTTTGTTATGAAACAAAGATTGTTTCTTTTTATGTAAATTACTTCCTTTTTCCCTGTTTTAATAATTAAGACACTTTCTTCGAAAAAATAGTAGTATTTGCAATCTAGATCCAGCTACTAGAAATTATAGCCTTTTAATCTGCTTTTAAGTAATAATGTCTATAATTTCCATTTTCTGTCGATGGCCATTATGAAGCCGCAGATTAAAAACTTTTGCAAGAATCCAAAGTCAGATTAGATATTAAGACGCAACCTTTTTTCATTGTTGAATTAAAACTACGTTTTCCCGGAATCATAAATCACAAAAATGAGGGATAATGATTTCGACCCACCGCAGTTTAATATCGAATTTCGCAAGTCGAATATATTTCTACAGGTCGCTTTTTACGTGTTCGATACAGCTCAATTTTTGCTCCATATAAATTTTTTCTTAAATATTTGAAATGGTTAGTTTTTTGACAAATTTTTGGTTTTTCGAAACATTTGGTTTTGCAAAATACTTTTTGATTTGATGGCAATTTTTATTCGCTTTCGTTGAACGTTTTGTTAACAGACATTTTTGAGGAAGATTCAATTATGACGAGCTTTGTGTTACATGCGGTTGCATATGACACGTGCCCTCAATATTTTTCTTTAAAAGTAGGAAAACAAGCACACTTCCAGGAAAGAAGCGGAAACCCGTAAACACTGCGAAGCCTGTCGTTGAAAGGAACTACGTACGGTTATCCAAGGACATTCACTTCATTAATTTCACTTCCTTCGATGGCGTACAAGTTCCATCCATTTAATTCCTATTAAATTCAGTTTAACTTTTAATATAATATAATAATAATTGAAAAACAATGCTTCCCTATGAGGAAGCAAAAAATTGTATTTTGGATAATTTCCCTTCGTAAATAAAAAATGTATACACGTAAATGAAAAATGTACAGGATTGTTTGAAAAATAGTAAAATAAAAGCTCGTTTTTAATTAATAATTATTCAGTTGAATATTAATAAAAAATTAATCAAAGAAAATTAATTAAAAAATTACTATCTATATAGTTTTATTTTTAAAACTTTCTGGTATCGACCAAACAATTTTTTTTCGTTGTATACAAATTCAAAATTTTTTATTCAAATCTCAATTTTAAACAATCTAAATTCCAATAATTCAAGAATTTGGTGTACCTAAACTTTTATGATACTGAAGTTTGCAACTTAGGTTTTTGATTATACCTAATTATTGTTTCTTTATCTATTTATTAACTTATTAAAAATAAGTCAAATTAGAATCTTTGGAAGTTAAATATTTAAAAAATTCAAAAAGATCAAAAATTTCTTTCTTCGTGTTTCGTTTAAAAAAAAATTTTTTTTGCTATTTTTATAATATTTTTATTTTATTTTATTATATTTTATAATATTTATTTACAACTTTCAATGATTCTATTTTGCTTTTATCTTTTTATGAAGTTATTAAATAAATACTGGAACAATGATTAGACAAACACATACTTTTGTTTTGTTTTTTGTAAGCGAAAAAGAGCAAACTTCAGTATCATATGACAATTCCCAATATTTTTTTTTGCATATTTCGATGATTAAAATTTCAATAATTGAAGGTCCGCGTGCAATAACTGCCTCTGAGTTCACAAGCAACTTTCTTACGCAGCCAGATCTGGGTCAAGGAGGGGATAGTGGTTCGCGCGTAGAGGCAGTTATTGCATGCGGCCTTTCAATTGTAATCTTTCATTCGATTCTTTCAATTGTTAATTTAAATTTTCACTGACACTTGAAAGTCAACAAAATAACATTTATTTGTTGTCTAAAACTATTCATTTATTTATTTATAAACGGGATTATTAAGTAAACGGGATTATAAGTAAACGGGATTATAAGTAAACGGGATTATTATATACAATTATTATCTAAAGAAATAATTCTTATTAATGCAAATAAAGTTCTTAACGTTCAAATGAACAAAATTTTTATTCTTCTATTTTTAAAAATTCAGATTTGTCCTAAAATATTTTCTTACATATGTAACAATTATTAACTTTTATTTTTATAGTGATTTAAATTTTCCCAGAATTTTTGACGTCAAATTTTTTCACAGTTTTCAATTTTTCAAATTATTAACTTTTATGTTATTATTGTTTAAAAACAATTGTTCATTTTCATTACAGAAGTATATTTTTAAAAAATTAAAATAGAAAGAAAACAATTAGTTCAAATGAACGTTCCGAACTTTATAAACATTTCTTATTGCTCATAAATATATTTTTTGCTTAAATGTGCCATAATTCTAGTTATTTTTCTGTTAAAAAATATTATAGTTGAAACAACCACAATTCTGTTTTTTTTTTTAAAAATGTAGCAAGGGAATATTTAATCAGAAAATTAATTTTAATTAAACAGTTTTATATCACATAAATATAGAAAAAAATAGAAGAAAAGATGGAAAAGAACTTTTCGTTTTTAAACTGTTTTCAATTTTTTTGTTTATCAAAAATGCTATTCAAGACAAATAGGCCTTTTGACGATCACCTTAAGCCGTGTAAGAAAACTGTGTTAAATTTTTTGAAACGCTTTTGTTATTTTTGGACTAATAATCATTTGTCAATGTTTTGCTAGAGCGCTAACAAGAGAAGCTTCTTGGAAGGATATTTCGCGGCGGGGTCCAGGGCGAGACTTTGTTTCCGGATTTCCGGAATATCCTCAATTTCGCGGTTATAATTTGTTAATAATTGGGCATTACTTGTGCCGTTGGTGGAGGGCCTCTCGCTAGCCAACTGGCCCCAGGTGCGTGCAAAGGGAGCGTGGCTGACGCGTGCTTCTCCCCTCTTTAACCCTCAACGATCCACGGATCCTCTTTTTTCTTTTGTCCCTTTCTTACTCTTTACTCTTACTCTTACTTTCTTTTCCTTTCCTCTTTTCTCGCGACCTCTTACCATATACAATCTCACACACATCCCCCGCAATTTCTTCTTACCAGGACGCTCACTTGAATTTGAAACAGGTGTCTTCAAAGAGGACGTTGTTCTCCTTTGAGCACTCCTGTCAATATTTATTTTATCTCATATCCTAATAATGTTAAGTGACCCTTCATGTCAGATTATTCTTGTAATTGTCATTATTCCTAATTCAGAACTTGTGTCTTTTTTCATTCTCACCTCATGATTTTTTTATTCATTTCTACCCGGGCAATTTTTACATTATTTATTTCTGTTTTATTCTTTGTTGAATGCTCTGTATAGTGATATATTTAATATAGAGTATCGCAGGAAAACCAGATACATACTTGTAATATTTTATGTCTAAATATGAATTAGTTATTTTCTACTATAATTGAATAGCGAAAAGTCGTTTATTGATTGAAATGTAGTAAAGATTTACTATTTTTTTAAACTACTCCTTTTAGTAGAAAAATACTTACATTTAGTAGAAAACTACTTATTTTTATGCAAATAAAGTTCCGAACGTTCAAATTAACGAAATTTTTATTCTTCTATTTTTAAAAATTCATGTTTGTCTTAAAGTATTACTTTACGTGATAATTATTAACTTTTATGTTACATTATTGTTTAAAAACAATATTGTTCATTTTCATTACAAAAGTATATTTTTAAAAAATTGCAACGAAAAGAAAATACATAGTTTGTTCAAATGAATGTTCCGAACTTTAGAAACATTTATTTTTAGTTATAAAAAACTACATATTTTTTGGACGCGAGTCTTCATTAGAAAATATAATTAATAAATTTCACAAATAGAGCAACAATCTTGAGATTTTTCGTACAAAAAGAATTAGTTTTGGGCGTAAAATGTTATTAATCTTTGAATATTATTTATTACTTTTTCAAGATTTTTGAATTCTTACTCATTTAGATTTAAATTTAAATTCTTCAGTTTTGCATTTTTTTTATAAACTTGGAAGTTCTTAGCGTTTAAAAAAAATAAATTTTTAATAATGAAAAAGCCAGAAAGGAAAACAAACGAAAAATTAAAACAAGGGACGACTTTTTTTCCAATTTGAAAAAATACATTATTTTACGTACTAAATAATTAATTGCACACAAGAAATATCAAAGCAATTGTTTAAAATATTTTGGAAAAAATTAACTTAAGAATCTAGTAAAATCTACTAACTTCTTTACTATACTAGTTACCCCACATTTTAGTGAATAAAAAATACTTTTATTTAATTTAGCCAATAAATTATTTGCTTCATTGCATTAACTATTTTCTTATTTTTATTTATTTTTGGAAACATATTTTCATTGTTTGAATACACTTGTCTATTTTTAAGAAAGTTGTAAATTACAAATTCAATAAATTATAAGTTGTTAAAAGTAAATTTGAATGATTGCAAATGTTTAAATGAGAAGGAAACACAAAATTTTTGTTTAAAAAATTGTTTGGAACTTTACGTACCTTTTTTAGATTTCGATTCAATTTTTTATAGATTTTGATTCAACTCTAAAGCTGAATTAGTAATTTTCTACTAATTCAATAACGAAAAGTCATTTACCGATAGTAAACGTTTACTAATTTTTAGTAAAAAAAACGACTAATTAATTAGTAGAGTATTGACTAATTTTTAGTAAAAAAAGGCTACTAATTAATTAGTAGAATATTACTATTGTTAGTAGAGAATAATTACTATAATTAAATTAATAGTTTAACTAACTACTAATTGAAAATTCTACTACTAAAATTGAAAATTGAATTACTAAATCTACTATAAAATTGAAATTTTCTACTAGAAAATAGTTATATTCTACTAATTAATTAGTAGTTTT
>WNHD01006899.1:0-16812 GCA_011057455.1 Ganaspis sp. Gsp50 | reverse complement strand
ATAGGGTGCGATTATGGGGAAACCGATAGTTAAAAATTTTTTTATGGTCATATTCGGTTTCAGCGCACCCAAAAACGGGGGGGGGGTAGGGGGTTGTACCCTTTGGGTCTTGACTTTCTTTTTTTTTTGTGTGCCTGTGTAATCTTTCAATCATTATTCATCATTATCATTCATCTGTCATACTTTATCTTTCCTTATCCATTATCTGAGTTTAATAATCCATTATTCATCATCCATTATCATTCATTATTTACTTTTCGTTATCTATGACTTAACATCAATCATCCTTCATCATGCATCCACCCCCATTCATAATTTAAAATTAATTATTCATCATCCATGGCGCATAATCGATTATCTATCAATAATCATCTATAAACCATGTTTTAACATCTTTTATCCATAATCCATCGCTCATCATCCATAATCCATTTTTCATTATCCATTATCTACCATACATCATCATCATTCATAATCGATCATCTACCATCCATCATCAATATTCATCGTCCATAATCCATCAATCATCATGCATTATCCAATATCCAGCATCCGTCATACATTACACTTCATTCATCATCGACTATCCATCACCTATCATCAATCAGCATCATTTTCTATTTATCATTTATCATTCCTCATTTACTATCCCTTATCCATAATTCAACTTAAATCAAGAATCATCCATAATCTAACATTCACCATTTAACATCCATCTTCCTTCGTTCATCATCATTCCTTATTAATCTCCCCTCATTCATCAACCAATATTAATCATCCATCATCTTTCATCCATTATACAGCACTTATCACCCATCATCCATAATCCGTAACTCATCATGGATTACGCATCAGCAATCATTCATCGTTCATCGTCCATCATCCATCATCCATCATCCATCATTCATCATCCATCATCCATCATCCATCATTCATCCATCCATCATCCATCATCCATCATCCATCATCCATCATCCATCATCCATCATCCATCATCCATCATCCATCATCCATCATCCATCATCCATCATACATCATCCATCATCCATCATGCTTAAAAATTTTAATGCCTCATAGAAATCACTTATAAAGACATACTACAAATAGTACACTCATTGGTGATTTATGCCCTTTCTTAACTTTTGAGGGTTGTAAGGGGTTGTTTTACATTACTCCAGGTGTTTGGAAAATTAATATCAGATACAAAAAATATTATCGTGTAACAGAAAACATTTCATTAAACAAGAAATATTTTTAAACGCAGCGATTGTTTTTATGACATTTTTTACTTTAAAGGTTGGAATGGGGTAGTTTTATAATGCAGCAGAAGATATGGGAATAGTAATAACTGTGACGTAATAATAATACTGTATTGGGATGACATTGAAATTAAAATTCGTGTATTTTTGCACACATTGCTAACTTACGGACATTTTTAGTGTTAAGGGTTGAAATATGGTAGTTTTACAATAGAAAATAAAATACATGACTGTTGGTTAGAAATATTACTTCAGTAGACCAATCCCTTGATAGAAAATATGACAATTTATGCATGAAGGGTTGAAAGGGGAGGCTTTTTGATTTTCGATGTGCATACAATAAAATTCCTAATATTATAACTTTCCGGTGGGAAAATTAATTATTACCTAATTGATAATATTAATGTACATAAGAAGAGTGGAAAAGAGTCGAAGGGTCGAAAAGAGTGTTGCTTTTTATTTTAAAAGTTGTCTAACCTATGTATTTTGGTTTCTGTTAGTAGTTTTTGAAAGTATGTTGTCTATTAAATTGTGGGTCAATATTAATTGCTTCTGGATTTTTATGTGCTTTCATAAGTTAATGTTTATATATATTGTTAGAAATGAGTGGTAGTGGGTTTTTTTTAACCCTTTTCCCATGATTGGGAACATTTTAACGATTATTTTCTGATTCAGCGTGGTCAAGACTGTAGGGAAACACTTCGATTTTACATTTCCGTTTCGGGCCAATTTTGCACATGGTTCTTTCCATAAATGAGCACAAAAATTTTCAAAAAATTTTCAATTTTCAATTTTTTTTTAATTGTATTTAAAAACTTTCTTTTAATTATAGCATAAATTTCCATAAAACACAGCACAAATTACCATAAATTTCGAAAACCTTGTACAATCTTCTTAATTTTTCAAGTAGAATTGATTATCATAGTTTATCAACAAAGAAAATGTTCTCGGTAATGACCTGTTTCTTTATGTCGAGTTTCCTGTGCATCTTTCGACATTTCACCAGTTGGAAGTGGGGCACATTCCATGATGGTCGGACCGTAAATTAAAATTTTATGCACGTTTGTTGACATATTATACCACGGATATTGAGTAACGCAAAGTTCTGCTGCAATAATGCAATCTTTCGAAGCAATAATTTTGAAAAACAGTAATTTTTACGACAAAACCACTTGACATTACTTAAAGTATAAACATAAGCTCTTTCATCAAATTTTCATTTACGCCTAAAATTCTAGCCGATGTACTGAAATTTTCAAAAAAGCGTTTGGTCCCATTACTATCATTCGAGTTGCCGAATCCAACTTTTGGTTTATCAGTAATTAAAGATAACCGAGTTTTAAATGCTTTCTGAATAACACTTTTTCGTTCCTTTAGTTTCACTTCGTCTTTTGAAGCACGTACATGACATTTTCTAAATCTTAATTTATACCCAATGTGCAAAAAATATTCAACAAAAGGGATATACGAATGCAATGTCGATAATCCTAATTCAAGGTTGCTGTCATAAACTTTTTTTTGTTTAATTAACTCTAAATTATTGATATCTTTTGAAGTAGCTTTGCACAAATAGAAACTGATCGCTAATTTTGTATCTTTTACTACATTGCATACTTTCGTATCAATAATTGTGAAGAAAACTTCAAATTTTACATTGATTTCTACCCCATTTATTACTGTCGTGAAAGGAATGATAGAAGTAATTTGTTCGTTATATGTTGTTTTTCGTTGACGTTCGATTGTACGTCTTCCTTTAAAAGTTGAATTTTTATTGACCGACAAAACGTTAAAGATTTTAAAAACTTATTATGCGTGTTCTCGCTGTCCTCGCTAGCTAAGAGTTACTTGTACTCGCTTTGGTCAGAGCACCCATCACAGCCTTAGTTACATATTAATCGAAGATTCTCAACTATTTTAGGTTACAACGCGTTTATCAGTTCCGTTTGCATCACAAGAAGTTGATTACTTGTATGATGTAGCAAAAATTGAAATTTCATTTCAATAGACACTTCGGTCACTTCAATATCGAAAGGATTACACCGGACCTTTGCATGTAAAACTTTCTTGTACCCAGGGTAAGCATTAAAGTGTTTATTTCTTAATGAATTTCTAATATTCATGTATTGCTGATTCGTCAATTTATGTTCAACAACATCGGCGAGTGCTTCATCACCAGTCATTTCAATTAGTAGCGATATTAAAGTTGATCTATAAGCTGTTCTATATGCCGTTGCTTTATTAGGCGACGTTGTCATAATATCCTTTAGTACGTGAACAGCATCTACTGATCCCGGAAGATCAAAAACTCATTTGAGTGGCGTAATTCAACTCTTCCGTGCTAAATTTCTCGCGTATTTCAGACGTCTTTTTGGGTAATCTGAAAAATATTTAGTACATTAAAATTTTATGAAAGAGTATTATTTAAGATTTAAAGAAACCAAATATAGATATTTTATGTTTTTCTTGAAGAAACTTTTTGTATTTGAAAATAGGACATTTGCACTCTTTTCATGTGCTTAGCATTTTTGACCAATTCTCAACGAATTTCTTATCGTTTAATTTTGTTTACAATTTAAAAAAGCAGTTATAAGAAATAAAACATTAAATTGTCTGTTTTGTAATAAATCAATTGAACTGTTTGAATTCTATAGTTAATTAAATTTTTTTATAATATATGTATGAATCTAGTTAATGTATATATTTCATATGATGTTTGTGGCACTTATAACAATTTTTCGTTTGTAAGAACCACATATTCACTTTTCATCTTCATAACATTTGAAATAGTTATTTCTTCGTAATTGTTAGTTTAGAAAAGTATTCTTGTTTTAAAGTAAATTTCTTACATGAAAAAGCAAAAACATTTATGAGATCATAATTTTCGACACGTTTTACTTACAGAAATATTTATAACATCGTTCAACCAATTGTCGTTCTGCTGGAGAAAGGTTTTAATTATTTGGTGTGGTCATAGAATTTAAAAACATTGAACAAGTGCGAGCAGGACTCCCATTAAAGATAAAAGGTTCCGTAAAATGGTTATTTTATATAAATATAATAATAAAATACTTTGTATTTGTATAAAAATTATTTTTAAATTTAAAATATGTTTCAAATAATTTTTTTAATTATAATAATTTATAGCATATAATGAACAATATATTCGATTATAATTATAATTGTTACAATTATAATTATTTTTTAATTATATTTAAAGAATAATTTCCATATTAAATTCATTTAATTTATTTATATTATATTATATATAATATTATAATTATAAATATGTGAAAAATTATTCTTGAATTATAATTAAAGAATAACTTTTAATATAATTTTTATATTATCATAAATAAAAAAATTGGTGTGAATAATTAATGTTTTTTTAAGTTTTGGTAAAAATTAATTACTTGTATACGCTGCATAGAAAATGATAAATAAATAAACAATTATCTAATTTTATGAATAAAATTCATTTTTAGAAACTGCAATTTTCTATTTATTTGTTTGCTTATTAAATACCTTTACAGCGTAAACAATTACAAAATGTTTACCAAATATTAAAAAATCATTCATCAATCACACTAATTTTAGCATTCATGAAGATTTAATAATTACTTGAAAACATATTTTTTAATTATAATCAAATATATTGTTAATTATATGCTATAAACTATCAGAATATTAAAAAATTATTTGAAACATATTTTAATTTAAAGTTACTTTTTATACAAATAAAAACTATTTTATTATTATTATTTAAGTAAAACAATCATTGTTCGGAACCTTTTATCTTTAGTGAGAATCCTACTCGCACTTGTTCAATGTTTTTTTATCTAAAAATATAGATTTTTTAATGTATTAAAAGTTGAAATGTAACTAAATTAATAAAAAAATTAATCCCCTTAATTGAAACTACTCTATATACAAATACAAATTATGTAATTAAAATCGCTATTTTCATCGGTTAATATTCATATTAAGATAATTCAGAAATTCTGATGTATACCGACCATGGAGACATCTACTAGATGCCTATATACAACTCTTGTTTCTAGTGGCTGCCTTTCGCAGGACTTATACCTCACCAGTGCACCTAACTAACACGGCCTGAACTTCCAGCAGTTTATAATTTTAGAACAAGCCCACTCTACATATAAAGGCAATCTCTTTAATTAAAATCGCTATTATCGTCGGTTAATTTTCATATTAAAATATTTCAGAAATTTTGATGTATACCGATCAAGCAGATATCTATTATATGCCTATGGAGCATGTTACGTTCCAATTAATTATTTAATTTTTACTTTAATTAATTAATTGTATATTTTTAACAACAAAAATATATAGTTTTGATTCTTTCCGGAGTGGTATATGAAGGTCAAATCTCTGATTTATTTAATTCAAACCTTTTCTACTTGTTTTGAATTTATGGGTTTTCATGAAATGATTTTATAATGATACTTTTAATTTAATTACTTATTTATTTATTTGAATATTTCAAGTTAATGTACAATATTAATTAACTTGAAAACTAAAGAAAATTTATGAGGGATGTGTGTGTGTGTGTGTGTGAGTGTGTATAAATTAGTTAATGAACGATACGTTTACAATACCATGAAATAATATTGCTGTCGTTGAAGCAGAAGAGTTTGCTTATTGAATGTTCCTTCCTTTAGTCTTAAATTTATAACCGAAATTCGGAAGGCAAGTTTTAATAATCGACACTGAATTTTAATTTCTTCAAATTAAACCCGGAGACTTAGTAAAAAACCAGTGGTTTAATTCTATATTTCCTAATTTTCTACGTGGTTTTCGTATTATATTTACGCCACACAAAGCCTTTCGATAATTGAGAAAACGTTTTTAAAAAATACGCGACGGGATTCTTGTTGACGATGCAGAGCCGAGGAACTACTTGTTTCACAATTGCTGTCGATAGACAATTTTGATGTTTGACTTAGTGGTTTATATATCATTAAATAAATTGGTTGTTGGGGTTTATTCAATTTTGCAAAATTGCATTTTGATTGAAGTCTGGTGTCATACAAGCCAGATTCTGTTAAGTTGTCAATCTTATTTAAAAATCTTTTTCAATTTAAGACAATCTCATTGCCTTTAATTTATATCACAGATTTCGAACTTATTTATATTTTATATTTATTTAACACATCAAGTCTTTTTATCTTGTTTCGAAAGGAATGAAGACTTTTGTCTTAATTATGATTTGCCGTAAGTTTATTGTGACGCTTATTTACTACCGTTTGACCTAAAATTTAATTCAAGAATATAATAATTAATTGTATTGTGCTTCTTTTTGTTCAATTGTAAATCTCGATAAATGGTTACTAAACCGGATGATTTATAAATTTTAAAACTCTTTAGCAAGCTCTTCTTTTATGGAAAAATGACAAAATTATTTATTCTGATGTATGTATGTGTTGTGAATCTTGCATTACAATAATGTTTGTGTATACTTGTATTCGCAGAATGGCTACATTAAGTTATTTCACATAATTTTTATTTAACATTTATATTTACGAAATATAATTTATAATTTAATGCAAGTTTTAGATAATGTATAGTAACAGCTAGGACTATTACAAATCACCCTCTTTTTGTGATCGACGTCCCTTGACGATCTTACAGCTATAATATTTTATACTTGATATAATTAAAACCTAAGGATGCAGTTAATGCACGACTATTAAATGATACAAGACTTGGTTATGATTCTTTAAGTGTTTCTGGTGGTAATACATGATTCGAGGTGTTTGGAGTTTCTTTTGTTGAACTGATGTCTTCTTTTAATTTGTTCTCGTTTTCTGTACTTTTCATGCTAGTCTTCATGCTTGAGTTTGTCTGTTTATCCTCGTTTCTTGACATTTCTGCCTTATCAGGTGATAGGATTGCATTATATATCGGTGCTGAGTAAGGATGTATGTTTATGTTCTGCTGAGTATTTGCTTGTTGATTCTTTTTACAAAACGGTAGTTTTTTCACTAATGAGACAATTTGATTCCTGAAAATGCAGATGAGGAGCAGTATAACTAGTATGAAGCTTCTTCCGAACACTGAATATGTTAGTATTTGTTGTCTAGTGCAGTCTATTTGTTGTTCGCTTAAAAGATTCTATTGTTTTTCTAATTCTGCTAAAGTTGCGTCCGCGTGTCCTTGGTCCATATTAAAGAAGGTTGAGAGGTTCTTTTTTGATTAGATATTTGATATAAGAATTGTTGAAAATTTAATATTTTTGGGTAGAGTTCACATATTTATTGTAGACGAATAGATATATTGTTGAGGATCTTTTTGCAAAATAAGAGCAGCTAATGTAACTTTATCTGTACTAAACGCACAGCCCTTTTTCATTTTTAGCAGACCAGTTACTTTTATTTGCAATTATTTTGTTGTAATTCCAATGCAATAGAGATAAGCTTTCTTGGATTGTGTTAATGAAAATAACCAGCCACCAAGGGTCGTAATGGAAATCCATAATGTCTGTTCATTTATTGAGATTAGAATGTCGCAAGTTCTTAAAGTGACTATAGAAGGTTGCCTTAAAAGTTCTGTTTCACATGATTTTACTAATAAAGTATCAAAAATGGCTTCTGTTAAATGACATAATCGTTTTCCTTGAAGAGGCTGACATCTTTGTAATGTTTCTTCGGTAATGAGTACGTAATAAAGCTTTTGAAATTCGGATAAGGTGAATTAAAGTTTGTTTGGTGGGGAGAAATAGGAAATTCTAATTCCGGTAATATATATTGTACATCTCTACAAATTCTGATTAATTGCTCGATTGTTATTAGAGCAGGGTGTATTTTTACTTCCTGAGCTGCTTGCATTACTGCGATAAATTTTTTTTAACGATGCTTGATATTCTTCTATAGAAAATTCTGTTAAGAAAGCAATTTGTTCCAGAAAGGTATTATACTCCATAAGGACTAAGTGCAATTCGACTTCTGTTAGATTGTTTGTAAGGTTTGTCAATTGTTTCTTTAGAGTTACTAATTCATTATATTGTTGAGGGGTTTGTAAATGAAGTTCATGTAATTCTAAGCGAACCACATGCGTCTGCTTTCCCATTAATTTAGAAATTTTGTTCTCGTGTAAGTTTAATTCGTGTATTGTTTTTTCATACCTTTCTCCATTATCGTAGTTGAGAATTCCAGCGACTGGTCCTGCAATTTGGCCAACAAACCCGAACCAAGGAACTGATCTTTTATTTCTTTGAAAAGCTGAATGATACTCGTTGGGATTATATTGTTGTGTATATTGAGTTAGTTCTTCGACGGCTATTAAAAGTGCTATTAGTGTCTTATTTGCAGAATCATATTTTCTTTTTATCTTTTCCAATCGTAGGATTTTTCCACGCATTTGCGATCCAGTATAACTTAAGTGGTCCATAACACCCATTATATTATGAGATAAAACAGACCAGATTTTTGCAGACTGCATGGTTTCTAGAAAGATCGTTGTCCTCCAAACTCCAGTGGTAAATTGTAGAAGTTCTCGCTTTTCAAAATATAATCCAACATTATTATTATTGAATTGTATAATCGAAAATGAATTGTTATTAAGATGTCCATGTCACTTGATTCCCATAATAAGTATTCCTAATGCGATTAATGTTCTAATAACATCATGGTTAACCTGAAATGAACTTAATTTAAATTTAATACTAACTTCGGAGCACCGAATTTCAATCAGTGCAGGACTATTTTCTAGTTTTATAAATTTATACTTTTTCTTAACTTCCTGTCTAGTAGAAGACTTCCAATTATCAATTTCCCATTTGGGCAACCATTGCGTGTCACCATTGATTAAAAATTGTGAATCGCTGTGAATTCACACTTTTTCTATATGAACAGATTTTGCCTGATTCGCGGCTACAAAACCTGCTTTAATTTCGGCAAAATTATTTTTTTGTCTCCCTGTAGCTGGTCTAGAAACGTTAAAAGGATGATTTTCGCTAAACCAGACACCAATACCGGCTTTCGCAAATTCCGTGCCATTTCAAAAGCAAGATTCATCGGTGTAGACATGAACGAATCCATGCCTATCTGTCCAAAATCCATCTTTCGAAATGTGCAAGGATTTATCTAGTCATATAAAAGCTAATTTCAATTTGTCCGCATGTTTGGTTATGCGACTACCATCTTCGGCTTCCAGCAAGACATTATGATTTTCTGTAAACTCTATTACTTTGTAAAGACCTTCGTAGTAAGCGTCAAACTTACTGGTCCTTACTTCAATTTTCATTTTTACGAAATCTCCTACTTTTGCGATTAGCGGTTTACTTTTGCGATTATAATATTCTTTACTTTTAACCGTCAATTTGATAATGTTATCAGCAGCTAAGCGACGTATTTCTATCAACCGTGTGATCAGTTCTTTTAAGTATGAGTTATATGTCTCGAGTTTTTCTTCATCAGGAAAGGAAGGTTTTCTCGCAATTTTTCCAAATACGAGCTCGTAAGGTGTAAAATTTGTAGCTTCGTGTATAGAGGTATTATATAAAAACATATCAAATGGCAGAAGCCTATCCCCATCGTCGTATTGGTATAAGTACATTTTAATATATTCAGTAAGAACGATATAACTTCTTAAACCTCCATTAGTTTGAGGTCTATATCCGGATGTAGTTACTTGTTGAATATTAAAGATTTTAGACAACTTTCGTAATAGTTTACTTATAAAGGTTTTTTCTCTATCATTAAAAATAAATTTAGGAGCACCGTAAACTGATATTAGGTTGCAGCTATAGCGTGTGAGATAGTTGTTGCGTTAAGGTCAGGAAATGCTACAGCTATGCAGTACTTGCTTAAAAGATCTTGAAGAGTTAGAATATGACATTTTCCATTTGGAGTAGTGGGGAGAATACCGACCATATCATAAGAGACATTGTCGAATACATTTAAAGGCGTGTCAGTAATGAGCATTGGTTCTTGAGTTTTTACTCTAGTGAGTTTTTGTTCTGCGCATATTTGACATTTTCTAACGAACTCGGTCACATCTCCTCTCAATTGGGCCCAGATAAATCTTTGTTTAACTCTCCCTTACGTTTTGTTGATTCCTTTATTTCCGTTTATTGTACTGTTATGGCACTCTTCTATTATCTTTTGCCTGAGGTTTACAGAAGGAACTACAATCTGTTCATAACAGATAGTTATTTTTATACGAAGATCTTTAGATGTTTCTTTTAATAGATCCATGAAAATATCTCGGGGTAGTTCATCAGATAGATTTGCGTGTCGTGTTATAAGGAATTAAGGTGTTTTAACCCTTTTCAAAACTACTGCTAAATTCTGCTGTCCATTTCCAAATCCTTGATTGTAATTAAATCTGAATGCTTATCCTTTATTACAACTGAATATGTTTTATACTTTCCTTTCTTTGTAAAAATTACTTGTTCTTTTTGGGGTTTCTTTTCTTTTAATTCATTTACGTCTATATTTCTAAATATCGACAGATAGTTGGAAACTATCGCTGCTAGCTTCTCAGCTAGCAGCGAGACATTTACAATGTTTACAGGCAAAGTATTCTTTTACCCATTACCATGAGTAATAAGAAATGTGATTCAAAAAATAAAAAAAAATTCTTTTGTCTATATACCATATAAAAACTTTCTACATTGTTTCTACATGTAAAATTTAATATTGTAAATTAGAAAAAACTTTATAAAAAAATTCAATAAATTATATTTTTTCAACAGTATTATTTTACAACGGTTGCTATGGTAAAGTTGACCCTTAGCAAACGTTTTTATAGTAAAAATTACCCTTACCAATCATTGCTATGGTAACAATTCCCTTAGCAAGCGTTGCTAGGGTAATAATTACCTTAGCAACCGTTGCTATGGTAAAAATTCCTCTTAGCAAACTGTGCAATCGTAAAGTTCCCTTAGCAACCGTTGCTATGGTAATATTTCCCTTAGCAAGCGTTGCTATGGTAACATTCCCCTTAGCAAACGTTTCTATAGTAAAAATTACCCTTACCAATCGTTGCTATGGTAACAATTTCCTTAGCAAGCGTTGCTATGGTAACAATTTCCTTAACAACCGTTGCTATGGTAATATTTCCTTTAGCAATCGTTGCTATGGTAACAATTTCTAAAACAGCTGTTGCCATGGTGACCATGGCAACTGTTGTTTAACCAACCATTCTTATAGTACCTCCATTATTTATGCTTATTTGCATAAAGATGACATTTGAGGATATCTCAGCTTCTAATCAATATTTCCTAATTTTCCAAAGTGGTGATTTTAAGTTGGATCAGTAGAAAATATTTTCTAACTTTCAACTTAATCGGACAAATAGTTTTTAAGTAATGCCCGAACAAAATTTTCGATAGATTTTTTAACGCTCTTTCGATTGGTTGCATGCAAAGTTTGTTGAAAATAATATTTAACTTTAAAAAATGGAAATTAAAACTAAATATTACAATTTTTTCAAAAAGGACCGGTCACACGCTAGGCTAGATCGTATTTTTCAAATTTCTTCTAGACAAAAACGAATTTAAAGATGAAACTAGAAGGAATTAGAAAGAATATCATGAGGATTAATGGTCTGGTCTCAAAATGAAAACATCTCATGTTCTTCAACCTGTAATCACAAATTTATTAATATTATTATTTATTAATTAAAGGTTAAAGTACATTAGATATTTTAATTTTGAGATCAAACTATTAATCCACATGATATTCTTCTTCAATTCTCCAAGTTTCATCATAAAGTTCTTTTTTTGAAACTAATTCATTTATCATCATTAGACCCTACGGTCCTTTTTACAAAGCTTAGAAAAGAACTTACAAAATATTACATAAAAGAATTAGATATCTAACAGAAAATGAAAACGCAAATAAGTATAACCACAAAGGTATAATTAAGCGTAAAGTAACAACGGTTAACAAAAAAGCGTTTAATAAATCGAATATTGCAGTTCAGGCAATCAACAAATCCTTAATAAAATAAAAATGGGCGCGCCTAAGAGTCACAAGCCACAGTCATCTCAAAGAGCATAAAATACATTTTCTTTATAGATCCAATGTCTGAGACAGAGAGGATTCTCTTCCAAAAAGATTCGCGGCAATCCCATGTCTGTAGGTCAGGGAAAAAATACAACCTAATTTCATTAAATCGTGGTCAGTCTGTCAAAAAAAGGTGCATGTCCTGATTTGTAGAATTACAAAACAGGCAGTTATCCTGGGAATTCAAATCGATCACTGAGTCATTCACCCCCAACCATCCTGAATGGTTACTCCAAAGACAAATTTGAGCAAAAGCTCTTCAAAATTCCAATTTTATTCTGCGACAAAGATAGTTCTGGCTTCCCAACTTCAAAGGCAAATAAGGCCAAATCTGAAGAGTACTGGAGTTTTCTCTAGCCCTCAAATCACGAGCAACCAAGATTCTCTTACACTCTAACAATATCAAGTCGGGATTATTCACAATCGTTAAAGGATCAAACGAATTCAAGCGATCAATCAATCCTCCCTTCACCAAAAAATGTTTTATGTTATTAAACCAATTACTTTTGCCTGTAGTCCCTCTCGAGGCAGCCAGCTCCGCCAACCGAAATAGACACTGTCTTGGTTACCGAGAAATATCCATATCACAAATTTTTTTAAGCCAAGACAATGTTCTTTTGAGAATGAAATATGAAAGAGGGAGTCTGACAGTCTCGAGGTGGACTGCGTATTCAGGGGTATTTAAGGGAAGTGACAATAACTGTTTGAAAAAACGACGCTGAGCTCTATCCAGAAAATCCAGCTGGTGGTGACTCCATATAGAAGAGAATTAGTTAATAAACTGTCAAAGATTCTATTGTAGGATTGACACGGGTCAGCCTTAGATCTGTATATTCATCGTAAACTCGCTCCTATCGCAGAGTTGGCTGAGCTAGAGAAACTGTTAGCAGCATCGCTGAAAGCACAAGAACTTGAAAACAACACTCCCAAGTACATATAATTTTTTACAACTTTAATCCTCTCCTCGCTACACTTAAACGATTTAAAATGTCTGACAGAAGAATTGCCTCCCTTTCGAAAAATTACAATTTTCGTTTTATCAAAATTTATAAAGAGTTTATTTTGTTTAAAATAGAGTCGTTAAACCTCCAATTTTTTACGAGCTCTGTAGGTGTATTGGAGAGTAAAACTAAATCATCAGCGTAGGCCAGAAGAAAAATTTCTCAAAGAGTGTTTATAACTATGCCTCTACAGCCCTGATCCATTAAAAATTGCTCAAGATCACTAATAAAAATAAAAAATAAAAGTAAGCTCAGAACGTCGCCCTGTAACACCCCTTGAGTAATCTTTACAAAATCGGTTTGGGATCCATCACATTTCACCGAGGCGGATGCATTACTATAAAATTTAGCAATGATGCGGATTAGTTTAGAACTAATTCAGGTTTTTTGTAATTTCCGCCACAACAAATTGTGATCCACAGAGTGAAAAGCGCTCTTGAAATCAATGAAGGCCGCGAAAACAGCTCTTCTAGGATGGTTGAGGTAAACTTGAGTAGCGGGCAGAAGAGAAAAGAGATTGTCAATACATCCTCTCCCTCCCTTGAAGCCTGACTGAAATTCCGGGCTTACTTTATATTCCGTGGCCCATTTAGATAGCCTGTTGTGCAATATTTGCGTGAAAATTGAAAATTTGCAGTTAAGAAGTGATATTGGTCTATAGTTGTTAAAGTCAGAAAGATCCCCCCTTTTATGGAACATAAGAAAGTTTATTTCGCCCCAGGATTTCGGAACGACTTCAGAGTCTAGGATCTTATTGAAAAGATTTTCCAAAAACAAAATCCAGTTGTCTGGCAAATTCTTTAGAAAACTGTAATTAATCCCATCACAGCCCGCCACCTTTGCGACCTTACATTTTTTCAAACTAGCTCTAATCTCTACCTCATCTATGCTCTGGTCCAGGAGGGGGTGGGAGCAAATCAGAAGGGTTACGGCTGAAGCAGGAATGAATGGAAAGGCTTCATTCAAATATTTATACCATTCGTCCATTTTTATCGGACAAAACCCTTTGGAAGTGCCGCGCTTAATGTTTATAATGGACCAAAAAGAAGCCGAATTACGAGCTGCAGCCAATTCGTTAAGCGTTTTTTATTCAAATTCGATTTTCTTATTTTTTATTAATTTTTTATAAGCTATCATAGCAGACTTATAAGTTAAAAAACATTCTTTTAAAAAATAATTAATTTTACAATTGTTGTAAGCCAAGAACACTTTTTGTTTCGCAACATAGCATGAATCATCAAACCAATGGTTCCGCTTATATAAAGATGATAAGGTAGTATCGAAAGAATAACATTTTTGCATCCCCAGATCCCTTGCTACCGATTTAATCGTTAGAATAAGTATGTCATTTCATTTGTCGCAATCTCTCTCGAGTAAAAACACTTCATTTTTCCAGCCTATGCAATCTTCAAATAAATTCGCTTTATGAGAATCGAAAATGAATTCATGAGTAGCGCTGTTAATATTCGACTTCTCATTTAACGGGCTGATTTTTTTGAGATGAAAATAACAATAGGAAAATGATCAGATAAAGTTTTTAAATCAAACACACGAAAATCATCTATGAAAGGCAGACAACTCATGGAGCACCAAAGCACGTCTATTACACTTTTTCCTCAATGTCCGAAAAACGTATATTGGGAAGGAGAATCGTTCACAGGGCGACCAATACATACAAAAAATTCATGTCTCTCCATTAGTTCTGTAAGCTGCCTGCCCTTGCCACAAAAAAAATTATCTAGGAAGGATCTGAATGAAAAAAATGAATAATTGTTCATAAAAACGTATTAATAAAAATTATTAGAATTGCCAATTCTGCAATTGAAATCTTCTCCAATAAAAATCGGCAAATCAAACCATTTAAAACGAATTGAACTAAGAACAAAATCAAAGTTAAGATTAAAAGACTCGAGATCAAAGTCCGGAAGTAGGTAAACAGCTCCGAGACTGAATGAAAAGGACGAAGTTATGACTTTTAAAATTATATAGTTATTTACCCAAAGATAAAGTACTAGAGCATCTAGAATGCGATTTTCATTAGAACACTGTAGAGAATATCTTGAAGTATGTCTTTTAATGTTCGCTCCTATTCCGTCACATGCTGATTTACCATGTGAAGTAGGATGAAAACGCCACTCGGATAACACTTTAAAATCTATCTAATGAGCAAAGAGATTAGCAAAATTGCTCTTGTTTTAAAAATGCTGTCCTGCACCGTCTGTAAAATAATACACCTTTTTGCCCGACTCGAAATTTTCCTTAAGATAATTGAGTATTATTTTCTGAAATTCATAGACGGTAACAGCGTCATGATTTAAGCTGTCAGATACAATTGCTAAATTGCTAAGCTCTTGTGTTTCATTTGATTGATTTCTACTTAATGAATAAGTACAGTAAAAATTGTAGTCTGGTCTTTATTCCAATGAAATCCTTAAGCAGAATTTTGGAAAACAAATTTATACTTCTCATCGAAATCACAGGAAATAACGAATTCGTTATGTCCTAACGCTGATTTTAACTTTTTAAAAAGGAAGATTGCTTCTGACAAAGATAATCATGTGTTTTCAGTTTCAACACTCGCTCACAAAAATCATTAGTAAAGTCATCAGGGTGCATGTTCAAAGACTTTAAACTGCATCTATCCGTTTGAAGCCAAGAAAATTTTGGAAATTTTTAGGGTTCCGCATGCAAAGTGTACTGACGGCACCATTATGGAATCATTCATGTTTATCATCACTTTATCCCCCGCCCAATTGACTCCAGAAATAATTGACCTAGGTAGATGTAATTTGGTACACATATGTAATTTCACATGTAGGTTATTGGAAATATTTCGTTTTCATGATTTGAGTTCATGTTCATAGCGTTGTCAAGTAAATAACAATCTATTTTTGCAAATATGCATTCAAAAGCGCCCCCCTACCCCTATAATTTCCAAACTATTTGACATAGTTTAATGAAATTTAGTATACATATGTGATTTTACGTGTAGATTACAGGAAAATTATGGAGAACTTAATTTAAATCGATGATGATAGCGTTCTCATGGAAAAACCACTGATTTTTAAAAAAAAAGATTTATTCGCATAACTTCCATAATATTTGACATGGAGAGCTAAAATTTAGTATACGAGTGTAGTTTTACGTTTAGATTTCAAAAATATTTGGTACATAATTTTAGTTACCTATCTGAAGGTTTTAATGAAAAAACAAAAAAAATGAAAAAATGATGAATTATACGACTATGCTAGGGGGTCATTCACAAACTACGTGGCTCTTATTTTAGGGATTTTCGACCCCCCCCCCACCCTTCCACATGTAGATTACCATAGCATATTACTGAAACCCCCCTCCCTCCAAAAGGGAACGTAGCTTCTCTTTTTTCTCTTCTTTTGAAATTTCATGATCCAAATCAACTTCCTTTTGTAATTCGATACAATCGCCAATAAAAGCCATCTATAGCATTGAAGAAAGAGGCCATAAAAACACAAATATTATGAACAACATTTTATTTGTAATCTT
>WNHD01006890.1:0-14672 GCA_011057455.1 Ganaspis sp. Gsp50 | reverse complement strand
CGGCTATCATACGTTTTCAATCCGAATTTTATACGTTCTTGGTGGAAAAATCACCCGGTTTTTGAATCCGGTTTCTATCCGTCATTTTAAGCAGGGCTAACATCAAATTCGTAATCAGCGACCTCGAAAACCTCTATGGGTAACAAGATTTAAGAGCAAATAGAAATTTTTAAAAAAAAATCGTCCACCATATTGGATCCGCCATTTTGGATTTGAAAAAATTGACATCAAATTCGTAATCTGCGACATCAAAAACCCCCGAGTAGTAAGTTTTATGAAAATTCTTCGTTTATTTTTGAAGTTATTTTTCAATTTCAGTTTATAATCTTATAGTTTCCTATATTTATTTTTTAAATAAATGCCCCTAAAATTTATAATTTATAATTTTTTTATTGGACACTTTTGGATTCTTCACACAATGTTATTACCTTAAAGTTTGACTACTTGGCGAAACTTAAACTAACAAAAAACTTTTCGCTGAAATTATAGTCATTTTCGTCCTTTATTCGTAGAATCACCGATATAGGTTTCCTACTATGTGGATTGTCAAATTCTCTAATGTTACAATTTTAATATAAATTTGTTAATTTTAAATAATGCAATTACTTCGGGTGGAGATTAATGTAGTTGAATCAAACAGTGATACTAAAATTGTTCTTTTATAAAAAACTGTATAATTTTTCTAAATTTCTTCACAATATACAAATTTTATTAATTTTAAATTTTTCAGCCGACGTTCTGAATTTGCTATTTTCAATTTTTAAAATATATCACCAGATTTGTTATATCTTTTCTCTGGTAATTTTTTTCTTAAATTTATCCGAACAAATGAAAGAAAAGTATTAAGTTAAATGCGTAAGAATAATTTTTCGATCATAGTGATAAACTTCTATAATTTCAAATTTAAAACAGAAAACGATTGTTTACTATAGTTAATTTCTAGTCAATGTGCAATGTGAACTATAATATTGTAAAGAGCGGAAGGTAAGGCAGAGTTTCGCTTGTAACTGTAACCATTCACCAGTGGTAAACTGAAAGTCTGTATTAAGGCGCTGAGTGGCTAGTTCTGCGATTGATATCACGTCATTCAGCTACCAAAATGGATCGATAGCTATATAAAACATTCTCTCTGGAATATTCCTCCAGATACTCCATTTCAGTGCAAATTTTCCACACTCCACTTTCAAAATAACTTCAATGTATCTGCATAACAATAAAACAGTATAACAATCAGTTTTTTTAAAATCTCGTTTTCTCAAAACAAGAAATTTTAATTTTTTTAAAACAATTTTTATGAAAAATGTCTGAAAATTTTAACATATACTTTTTGAAATTGAAATAAAAACTCGATACGTAATCGAGACATCACATATTTTTAATATCAACAAAACTTTACGAATTTTGCTATTAGTCTTTTACCGAAACATCAATATACAAGTTTTATGTTTGAATATTTTGATATTACCTTTTTGTCAAATAGACGGGAAACTAAAATTTTATTGGACTAGAAAATTTCTATAGAATTTTGTTTATTTTTATTTTTGTAAAGTTAATAATTTGGAAAATGAGTTGAAAATAGATTCTGCAATTTTGTAGGTTCCACAATTTCCGTGCGATGGTATCGCGAAGGAAACTACAATATCTGCATAAAGCAAAGTAGATATAAAACTTCTCAAACATTTATCTTCTTTTCTCACTTCAACGATCGATGTCGTTCGAGACACCTTCTGCACATGTGCGAGCTGTAAAATTTTTCTATATACTTAAACCCAGATTTGTTTTTGTTTTTTCCCCTTGCAACAAAATAACTCATGAATACGTATTGTAAAAAATTATAATAAAACCTTTGTACACTTTTTGAAAATCAATAAAAAGTTGCGAATTGAAAAAAATTATCATAAAAGTGCTTTTTTCTTAAATTATTTCTAGTACTCTACAATTTTCAATTTCAAAAAATTTATTCTTGTATATTATTTTTAAAATTAATAGTGTCTTAATTAATAATAATAGATAATCCATTGATATCCATGTAATAAAAATTCCAATGTCAAATTAGTTGGATTTAAAAAAATTTTAATTAATATTTATCATAAAATTCAATAACTATAAGAATGTTCTCAAATTATATGTAGTAGACGTTTTTTTTAATGATTTCTGTATAAAAATAGATTTTTAATTTTAGAGAAAGTACTTTTAATTAATTATCTAACTTTTAATTACATTTATTTTTCAACATTTTAATTCTACATTTATTATAACATCGTTCCATTATTTCTAATTTTAGGATTTTCAGGTTTTACGACCTTTGCATCATAAAAATTTAATGGCAAATTGTAGTTAATATTCACTAGAAATGAAAGACAAGCATTTTTTTACAAAATGGAAAAGTTAAATGATTTTGATACAAATATTCGCAAAAATATGTAAATAATAAAGTACAGAACGTTTGAAAAGTAACTCAATAAAAGTCCCCTTCGATATTGCAAGGGGAATCCCAATTCGGTCGCACCATCTGTTGTCAAAAACTCCAACCTTTCCAACAAGAGTTCAATTTCATGTTTTTTTACTTTCTAGTTACTCAATCTCAAATCGACTGCAAATTTGTAATAAAACTAATTCATAAATGACATTAATTTCACACTTTAAGCCCTGCAAATGTTTTATTTTCTTTTTTACAAATTATGTAAGATATTGCAGTTTTCTGTAGTTTTTTGAAGTTGTTTTTTATGTTTCAAAAATGAAAAACAAGATTAAAATTATTTCAGTTTTGCAAGTTCCAACTTGTAAAGCATTTATTTTTTCAATAAGCTAAATGTTGATAATTTCAAGTAGTATGCCTGGAGGTAATTCATAATTATGTGAATTGAACAAATATATATTTTTATTATTTATTCTTTTTTCCTTAATAGTTTTATAATGGTGATAATAAAACAGTTAGTAAAAGAATATTGAAATTGTGTTGTTAACATGCAATACAGAATTATTTAAAACTTAAACTATTTAAATCTATTGATTTACCATAATAATATATAGTCTATTTATTAAACAAATAGTGTTTTTCTTTAAATAAAAAAATAAATAATTAAAAAATTTAAACTAAAATGAGCGTTCTATTTTAGTAGTAAAATCATTTCTGGTGAAACTAATATTCATCGCCAACATTGCTTCAAATATTGACCCAAGTCAAAATTTCTACACTTCAAAAGCGTATCTAGTATTGTTCACTTCTTTAAGCTTTGAGCTGGAGTTATAAAAGTTGGTCCTAAATTGTACTTTAATAATTATTATTATTAATAATAATATTAAGCTCTTGATAATATTTAAGCTTGCCTCAATCTGACATTAAGATTGACACAAGTTTTAAAAATTAAATGAAAAATATTAAAATAATTTGCGAATTACGAAAATAAAAAGTCCGTCTTACGCCTAAACTCTGAGAAGGCTCAGGAACTGGTGAGGTTCCCTATACTTTTTGAAGAGGCTCTTTACAGGCTTTAGAAATGTTCTAGAGAAGTGCTGAGAAGTCTCTAGAGAGACTCTAGGGAGGAGGTGTAGAGACTTTAGGAAATCTTTAAAATCTCTTGATTCTACGTAGAGAATTTAGGAAGATGCCTTAGAGAGATTTAATGGGAGATCCTTTTTGCTAAAAGTAGGATTTGAATGGGCTGAAATCATTCACGAAACCCTCGATTGTGAGCGCAGTGCGTCTTCTGTTCGTAGTGATTTTCACCGCCATCGCTGTTTCAAGGTTTGAGGACCCAGAACCTAACCAAAGGTATCCCAGAGGTTCTCTAGAACCTTTCTGGAGCCTTCTCAGAAGTTGTCCCGAATTTCTTCAGGGATTTCAAAAAGGACCTCCAAAGACCTTATTGCTTAGAGTGAAAAAGTCTTCCCAGAGCGCTTCAAAAAGCTTCATACTGTTCTAGCAAAGCTTTACAAGAGTCATCTAAATTATCCTCAAAGTCTTCCCAGAGCCTCTACAAAAGGCCCCTATTACAAACTCCCCTGTGTTCTCAAAGAGCACTAAAAAAGTCCTCCAAAAATATTCCAAGAGGCTTTTGTAAGCCAAGATTATTTGGGTTTAATAGTTTGGAGACAATTAATAAATAAAAGAATGATAATTTGATTTTAAATAACTTTTTTTCAAGGTATGGGAAAATCGCTTTATGCACCATAGGAGTCCGCGATGAAAATCAGCATGTGTACATTCCCGCGTGTGGGACTCCAGTTGTAACTACTTTACTAAAAGTCTTTTTACCAAACCGCCGGTGAAGGCTTTGGTCTTCACAAGAAGTACTCTTTAGACTTATCCTAGAGACCTAAGGTTATAGGTACCCGATATCCTTATCGGTGTTTTAGCGCTTCTTGTCGTTTAAGATCGTCTAGGACCTACCTAAGAACCAAACCCATTATCTACACCCAGATAGACTCTAATATCGTAACTTTTCATTAATCCCCCGAATACCTGTTCTAAGACAAGCCAAACTTCTTCCTTTAGAGTCTGACAGTCCATATTTTGCTGTTATTTCCAGCAATAATTGCTGATACTCCTTGACACGCCTTTGGGGTGCGCATCCTGAGTACCTGATCGGATTTCATAATTTAAATTCCTCCTGGAGAAATTTAACTGACCATTTGATTACAGTGGACAGCAGCTTTTCCTGTTCTCATACGCAATTCTTACGTAAGGTTTTGGATCGACCACTTGGAGATTACTTCAGCACAAATGAATTTGGGCCTCAGAGTAGTCAAGACGTGTAGATTATCATAAACCTTTTATCAATATGCTTCTTGTTCTTGTATTTGTTCTCAAAAATAAATACTTATACTAAATGTTATGTTCAGTTCTTATTGTCTTCATTACCCTATCACTAGGCTCTATTTATTCCTACTTTTGATTTCTTGATACTTTCAACAAACCACTTTGAAGACCCGAGCGGTGAAGGTCTTCTCGTTTGACCCTTCTCCCAATCGAGACAAAAGGTTTCTGCTTTTTGTGGGTCCTGCCCTATCACTCTTGTTTTGTCAGTTTCCAGGTTCAAGCTTTGCAGCTTGCAGCTTCCCCAGCATGCTCGCATGACTTTGGTCTTCTGAAACCTTGATCAACATTAAGTTTAATTTCATTTTGAAAGGCACTACTTTTATTAGCGGTAACTTCTTCGGTGCCATTTCCTATTTCTTCTTCTCTTTCTTAATATTTAACAATTAAGCTGAAGAATCCTTGTGGGCTGCAAGCTCTGAGGTCCTTGTCGTAGCAGATATTGTAGTATTGCCCTGGCACTATGGAATTATTTAGGAGCCAAAGGATTCGGTGACGGAGACTACAAAGCAAAAAGAGGCCGTAAAGTTCCTCAAAAAGAGAACATTTATCTTAGATTAGAAACGATTAAGGAAATTAAGGCAGGTAAGTCCAGGTGTCAAGTCTCCGGAAGTGTTGGAGGTCCCAAAAGGCTGAGGACAACCTGTCGAGATAATACCAATTGGATGTAAAAAGGGAAATTACCGCTAAATTACCTTGAATACTATGGGGCACAATCATGCGGTTTAGAGAAAATGATATTAATTTGTTTGGGAGGAATCCGAAAGCAAGCAGACCAACAGACTTGCACCAAACGTTCATTATGGGGTTACTTAAATGCCAACCAGAGAGGAATGAATTTAACCTGATTAATATTGAGTTGGATATTCTTAATAAGTAGGGTCACAAGTCGCGGCACTTCCAACCAATGCAAGAACACCTTGCCTACCAAATTAATGGAGAGAGGACTTGTTTGTCTATTATCTATTGAAAGGTAGTTCTTATATTACCTTCCAGACCCTCACAGTTTACGCACAACTGTTAAGACGATTTGATTCTATGCAACTCACTCAACAATGGACCCAATCACTATCTCCGCGAGGCCGAACATCTACCTTCATCAGATGACACCTTCTATCCACAACCCAGGAACGTGTTCTAGTAGCTCTGTGTGGCCAAGTTAAAACCACAACGATACCCCTACAAGGACAACTAACTCACTTGCTTGTTTAAGGATCCAAGCAGAATCAGATCTGAAATTCCCAAGACGAGGAATTCTTCTGAGCACGTTTTCTAGACAGTGGTTTCGCTAGAAGATTTTGTCGGTCAGGAGCCCGTATATCTATCGTGCATTATCTCCCTAATTCTCTGGGTCAGTCTGTGCAAGCGGGAGTCAGGGGGTAACCTCCAACTTCTTCTTAAAATCTTCCTGTTCTAAGACTGAGCCATGAACTCGCAGGTGTCTTAACTTGCCCTGCATAGAAATAGGTGCGCTGCCTTCACTTACACAGAGAGCGTTAGAGCGCGTACACGGGTGGTGGACAATGTAAGCTCCGTTGCTTCGGCTAATCGGGTGTATGCAGACCACGCGAACCATTGTGTGACAGTAAGCAGTTTAGTGTAAAAAAGTAATCTAATGGCCCAGTAGCCGAAAACAACTGGAACACGGACACGTTCACCAACAAGTAGGTGAAACTTGTAGGTGAAGACCCTGAATGCCCTCTATGTACCACCCTTTATGGACGTCTGACATCTTTCCAAGCCATCACAGTATTTGCATTAGTGCTAACCGAGATAAGACTGCAAATCACACGTCGTGATGAATATAAAATCGTATCCCTTTGATCAAGTCAGAGACTTGGAAGTCACTCCGACCCGCTGCTAGCGGCTAGCGAAAGCAATGTAGGCTTTTAACCACTACACACTGAATATTTAACACTTTACATTAACCATTACCACTCGGAATTGTTTTGTCCTTATAGTATTGAACAACGAGTATAAACTCCGCAAAAAACAATACTTGCCAATGGAGAGGTGTGATGGAACTGAACTAAAAAAACTAATGAACACAATCATCCTGAAAAAAATCAAGGAATTCAGTTGCAGTAAATAAAATCTTCATGTAAGAGAAAAGCAGGATTCCAATTTTTTTCACAACAAATGATTTTGAAACTATAAGTAAATGTATTTATCGCGCTCGGCAAAAAGTTCTTCCCCCACTACTTACAAGTCAGAGGAGTACAAGAACAAAAACTCGGAAATAGGAATTTGGACAAAGTCGACAATGGGTTTGATGTACTTGCCTTCAGAAAAACTTGAAGATTGTTTCGAACAAATAGAAAATGACTAACCGAATGATTTTCAAGTGTCGCAATATGCGTATTATCTTGTTGACATTTACTTCTCTGAGCAATCAAAATTTCCTCCTTACATCTGGGCCGAGGCAGGTGCTACCACCATCCCAGCTAAAAATTCACATGCGGGATCCTATGTAGGTTCCTGTACGGGATCTCAGGTGAGTTCCTTTAAAGGTTCCTATATGTGTTCCCAAGTGGGAACTTGTGTACCAGGGAACTTTGGCACGGATACTCAAAGGATCTCTGCACCCAGGGATGTGCATTACTTTCTTAAACTTACCATGCTGCGCAGTAATTTTTTTGGTGTTCCAGATATGGATCTTAAAGGTAGTCAATGAATGATTTGTTTTCTAAACAATCTTTTTATTCATACTTTTTATTTACTTTTCCTATTATTTTGAAAACATTAAGAATCCTATATGGGAACACTTACACATGGGGTCCTGGGTACAGGGATCCTTCGAGTGTTCGTGCCAAAGTTCCCTGGTATACAGGTTCCTTCTTGGGAGCACATATAGGAACCTTTAAGGGAACTCACCAGGGATCCCGTACAGGAACCTACATAAGATCCCCAAATGAGAATTTTTAACTGGGATACGTACGACGAATGCAAGTGAGTCATTTTATTCTAGATTTAATTATTCATTTTACAAAGAACAGCTGTTACTGCACATTTTTGTTAACGAGCAACTGGGAATCCAAATTTTCTTTTGATACTTATGTTGCATTGCAAAGCACTGAGATCAACATAAGATTAAAGGAATAAAAAATCAGCCTTGTCCAATTTGATAAGCAAGTATAAAAGGGGAAATATAAGCAAGGTAGGATTTGTATAAAAGCACCTTGGCAAGTAGACCCAGAAAATTTTAAACTTCAATATCATAAATTTAACTTATGTATTGTATGTTATATATATATTATATTTTTAAAATTGACAATTAGCCACTTTTAAGGTCACTAAATTTTCGTCCAAAAGTTATATTTTTATTATGATATAAGAATTTATTCCTCGGATGGAATAACCAGTCTGACGAAGGAAAAGTGAATCACAGAGTCCCGAATGCAAAATGCAAGTAGGATACGGACGCAATGGGTGGTCCCAACTTGAAGTAGTGGAGGCATCTCAACTCCAGAAGTTAGTCAAGGATGTGGCCTAGCTCTCGGGTTGACCGATGAAACGCAAAACAATCCTGAAAGATTTGAGTTTTCAAAACCCTGGTATAGATATATCTTATTGGAAGTTATATTCGAGTAGAGAGGACGCATCGTATACCGGGGATAAACCGGGGGGATGGACTCTCGCGATGAGGCTACAGTAGAAGCTCTACTGTCCCTGAGTTTTCAGGTATGTCTTGGAGCCAGTCAAATCACTCTTCAAGTGTCTAAGTGGGTGCTGGACCGTGGAACGGAGGGACCAAGCACTAAAGAAGTGTCAAGGAGAGCTCTGGTCAGTCATAAATGACCAACCGGGATCAGCCAGGCGCCTGACAGGGGCGCGGGCAGCCAACTGCCTTTATTCAGAAACTTTGGGTATACAGGGGAAATATTAGGGTCTTTTGTGGATATGGCGATCTGGTTAGCTCACCACATGGATTAGTTCTGAGAGCGTACTTAATCTTTAAAGGGTTAGAAGCATTTTCTTCAACGTAATTGACGACCCGGGATGTAGCAGTTATTAGAGCCAGATACGAGGAAAGAGAAGGAAGACGGCAAGAGGTTATTCTAGCCTCAACCTACTATTAAGGAAGTACAGAGTATATTCCATCGGCCGAAGTAACAAGCGGAATTACACTTAATATTAAGCTATAATGCTAATCCGCACCATGCGGTGAGACAGGCACGCGCGGAGGACTGAATGAGCATCTTATCGTACTTAGATTCCATCGTACTATGGAAATGTTGTAGAAATGGAACTTGCAGTGGGCCATTATATCCTCTTATGAAAGAAACTGTCTAGCCAAAGAATCCGATTTGGGTGAGAGGGCGAAATTGTGAAACTCCCGTCTTGAGGGAATGAGGCAGACAATGAGAAGGCTTTTCAATAAGATTAAGAAAAGCAGGAACCAGAAGTTTTGGTATTCATAGCGAAAGGCGAGAGGGGACTACAGGAGAGAACTTGAGTTGGCAAAGGTGACCAGCTGGAGAAGCTTTTTGAAGGCATAAAAGATACCAAGATACCTGAGATACCAAGGCTTCAAAAGGTTATAGCTAAGGACTCGACTATCAAGCTTAGTGCAATTAAACTCCCTAGTGGGCGCTTTGCGCAAACTAATGGGCAATGTCTCGAGCATCTGATGGGAGATAATTTTCAGGACTTCAGGAACGAGGGAGACAATGAGTTGAGAGGAGAACCTGGGGGCTCACGAACAGGTCGGGAACACTGGAACCTTACCTCACAAATTGTTACACTAGAAGGACTTAACTGGGCTGTAACTTATTTGAACTGTATAAATCACCAGGGGGGACGGCGTATATCCGGTACTTTTGCAGAAAGACCTGGAATACATACGGACCCCTTTGGTGAAGATTATGAGAGCATGTGTAGCTCTGGGATATAAACCAGCGTCCTGATAAAGGATGAAAGTAGTATTTATCCCGATAGCAGGCCGTTCAGGTTAAACTGCGGCAAAAGACTTTAGACCAATCGGCTTGACTGCCCTCATGTTGAAGGCTTTAGAAAAGATGGTTGATGTTTATATCGGGCAAGAATGTCTGATGAACAGGCTCTGATATGCAGGACAATATGCATACATGTCTGGATTCTCAGTCAAGACTGCTTTATAGTCAGCGGTGCGTAGGGTCGATAGGGAATTGGAAACGGGAGGGTACGCTGTAAGTACCTTTCTAGATATTGAGGGAGCTTTTCCAAGCACACCTTATAGGACAATGTGTTGCTAGAAAGTAAGGAATTGTGACGTATCTGATCCACCCATTAAGTGAATTAGAAATATGTTACGAAATAGATACTTAGAAGCAGAGTATGGCGAAGCAGAAATAAAAGGCTTTGTCTCAAATGGATGCCCACAAGGAAGAGTTTTATCACCTTTACTGTAATGCATGGTTGCAGATGGATTTCCTAGGAAGCTTAACGAGCTGGGATACTTCACGCAAAGTTATGCAGATGATTTCCTTGATACTAACAGGATAGGTGTTAGAAGTACTGCTAGAATTGATACAAATAGCACTGCGCATTATGAAAAACTGCGATAAGGTGCGATTATACAAGGTTGTCAGTTAACCTCCGGAATATGAATTTAGTAATCTTCACAAGGAAATGCAAGGTTCTTGCATTAAAAGAACCTGTATTTTATGGAAAGGAAACAGCAATATCTAGTTCGGTAAAATATTTGGGAGTAATTCTAGATAAAAAGCTGAGATGGAAGGTGTATCTAGAATACCAGTATAATAAATTTTTTACTGTGTTTGGAATTTGTTGAAGGACATTTGGATCATCTTGGAGACTTAGACCGAGTATGGTTTTATACCAGACAGACCATTGTGATGATATTTTATGAATGTATACCAATTCTCAAAATGATTTATTTTATGACTAAAAGGGAGGAAAAAATTTGCCTTATGGGTCACGTGACCACCAACTTTATTTTTCATCACATGCCCTTAATACACGGAAAAAATCTGTGATTTATTTAGAGAAACAGTTGATTATTATTTTAGAGATGCAGAAATGTATCTAAAACAGATATTTTTAATAGCAGCTACTGTGCGATGAGGTATACTTTATTTTGTCAAATCTTATATCTAAATACGCCAAGTTTCACTTCTCTAATTCAGGAATTTGATCATTTCTGTTTTTTCTTGATAGTTTTTCATTCCCTACTTTAAATACGACATTAATTGCTTGTTCTTTTTGAAAATAAATATATGCTTTTATAATATCCCATTTATAAACAACACATAATATAAGAGACTATAATTTAAGATATTTGCAAATAAAACTTTCTATCACGAGTCGAAATTTAAAGTCTATTTAGGAAGTATTAAGTACTATTAAATCCTACAGGTTCGACTTAGCGGCTATTAAGGTCTGCTTAAACCTAACAAGTACTTTCAAGACCTATAAAAATAAAATCATGCTTTTCTACAGGGTCGACTTAGCGACTATTAAGTACTGTACTTGAAGCTGCTGTAGTACTTTTAGAACCTACTACTGAATAGGTACTTATTTTAAGTACTATTTAGAGACTTTTAAGATCTAAATATTTTAATTGATTTATGGCTCAAAGGAAGCAAGGTTTCTTTAAAGTCTTATAAATACTATTTCATTGTGCAACTTGTAAATATTTTTTTCAATTTTGGGACTCAGAAAGATTTCACTTAAGGCTAAACTCATAAATATTTCACCTAATGTTAAACTTAGAAATATTTCACCTCATATTGAATTTAGAAATGAAATTCAAAATATTTTGATGGATGGTAGAAGGGATAAAAGCTAAAAGAGTGTGAAAATTAAAAATTGTCTAATACCAATAAATTTATAAGCTGAGAATTATCAATTTAAACTACTTTTTCTTTAAAACTAAATTAAAATTTTAAATAATAAAAATATTATTTTAACTATTTTATTTCATAAAAATAAGTAAAAGGAAACAGAGAGACAGAAGTTTTTTAATTTCTGTGTCATAAACAATTTATATTAATATAAATTATAAAAAAACCATGGTTTGTTTACAGTTCTTTGCATATTTAATTGGTAAATGATTTTTTACAGCCAATACTCCATATAAATAATGCTCAGGGCTGTAGAAAACGAAAGAATTAGTGTCATAATAAAAATATTGTTATAAACAAAATTCCTTAATCACACGTTTCTGAATAAACAATTACATTTCTTATTTATTCTACTGTGATTATGGATATCAAACTTTAGCATAAAATGACGTTTTTTTTACTATTTAAGTTTCTCATAAACAATTAAAAGAAAAGGCGATTTCATTCTGTTTATAAATGCTCATGAAATGCATAATATGTTCATATAATTTGTTTACAAATAATAAAAATGTATTATATAACAATTTTTTTTTATGTTAGGTTAGGTTCCATAATCACTGTAGAAGAAATAAAAAATGTAATTTTGTACTTAAAAACGTGTGAATAAGGAATTTGTTTGTAACAATATTTTTATCATCCCACTGATTTTTTCTTTCTCGACTCTCCTGAGCATTATTTACATGGGAGTATTAGCTGTAAAAAATAATTTTCCCATGAAATATGCAAAGAAATGTGAAAAACCATGGTTTTTCATAAGTGAAATTAACATAAATTGTTTATAACAAAAATTAAAAAGTAAAATTTGAAATTAATTTAAAAATAATTTTTGAAGTTATTAAGTGGAGAATCAAAAGAAACCACTTTGTGAAGAATCACCCATATGTCTTTCAAAGTAGCAATTAGAATCAATTTTCAATTCTTAAAAAATCTTTATGATATAACGCAGAAATATAATAATTGTTGAACTATAATTGACTTGATATGAATTCAAAAATTCAGAGTACGCTTCATCCAGCAGTTATAGTTAAGTTTTCGAGCGACAAGACAAAGTTTTTAACAATAAAATGAGTCCTATAGATATTTTTTGATTAAACAGTTCTAAAAAAAATGACCTCAATATAATTAAGAATTTTCATGTTTTTACCATACTTTTATTTTTATTATTTTTCATGTTATTAACATAACGAAGCAATCCAAAAGTGGTGAAACATTCTCTAGTTTAGTATAAAAGGAAACTCTCAGTCTCTCTTCAACACACTGTGAAAAATTTTTGGTATAAATTTACAAAATTTTTGGTGGCGCAATTTACACCAACAGTTGATGGATTTTGACCAAAAGTTTATGGTGAAAATTCACCAAAATTTGTAAAAATTTGTAAATATTCACCAAAACTTTGTAAAAATTTTCCTACTCTAATACATTTTATGTTCCAATGTTAGTTAAGCTATGCATTGTTAAATAATAATAAACAATTACTATATACATACAGAGAAAGCTTAATTACAAATCATAGAACACGCATTATCGTCATAAACCTATTCTACTATCTAACACTAAACGTAAGCAGAATGTAGTTCAATGAGGACATCAATTTACCAAAGTATTAAGCCAATACCAAAACCTTTTCTTTGACTCTGCGGCACGTTTGGGAAATTTTGGCCCTTTATTATTTATATGTATTATTTTGAGTTTAAATATCTAAAAATATACGATAGGATTTCTTAAATTATTCTAAACATTATATTGTAATGATTTGTGAATAAAAAACAATTTATCTACAAATAATATCAATTCTGTTCCGAGAAAAAACATTGAATCATTTTTAGTTCAGTTCCGTAAAATTGACTAACTGTTGTCACTTTTTTAAGATCTGTTCCAATAATTTATTTAAATAAATTACACAAATATTCTAAAATTCTTTTTACATGTTTTGACAAAATATCTTCAAGTTTTTATTCATGTTATCTTGTTGTCGTTGTCAATTTTCGATTAGGCATGAATGGGTTAGCAAAATGTGCTGTTTTAATTTCAGATTATTTATGCATTAAAGATTGTTCAAATTTCTTAATTATTAAAACGTGATGTTTAATAAAAAGAAACGTGAGTAAGTTCAAACAAAAATGATTAGTTCTTTGTGAATTTAAATATAAATTCAAAATAACACAGTGCTATAAAGCAAAAAAAAATGATATAGAGTTAAAACAAGATAATATATAATCAATTTTTTAAAGTTATACTTGAAAGTACGTAACCATTATTATTATTTATACGTGCTCTAAAAAAGCTTTAAAAAGTGATTCCTATTTAAAAACATCTTTGTCAATAAGATATAAAATTATGACTAATTGGATAAATTAGTATTTCATTTTTGCAGCAGTCATTCTATTAGAATAAAGAAATAAATATACAAATGAAACACCAGTTTGAAATGGATCCATTAATCAATAATTTATTTAATTTACAAAATTCACAATTTATACACTTCCACGCGCTTATTAATTAGGAGATTAATCACGCTCTAACGCTAATTTCAATTTAAGGCCCTGTTTCGATACTTTTCCCTGAAAGTTCGAAAATTGGCAATTCTGCACAATCTTTAATTTCATAATTCTTTATAATATCTTGTAATGATGTGAATATTTTTGCTACGGAATTCGCTCAACGGATTGCCAGGCGATCTTGAAGATAGCTGAAAATGTCCAGAAAGCTATGCCAACTGGCTGAATTTACTTAAAATGTAATTTGTGAAATTAGCAAAGAGAATCTTAACCAGCTGGTTGACATTTACTTCTTAATCTCTTAAGTCTAAGGGAAAAGGTGTAGGCAGTGATAACACAGTGACTGGGTTATAATTGAAAATATATTCTAAGAAAATAATAATAAAGGAAGTTAAATTTACATGATAGAAAAATAAAATAAAATGTCTCGATACAAACTAAAAATAATAATGTTTTCTGACTCGATATAAACTAAGATAAAGACTGTGAGCCCTTGCTCTTTAGAAACGG